>JARHVA010005357.1:95000-230000 GCA_037957365.1 Torreya grandis | reverse complement strand
TCACCCAGACCTAGACTACATGAGTTTGTGTAGGATATAACACAAACATTGGTTTTGGGCCTTTAAGCATGTCTCATATCTAGTTTAGATATTTAGAGTGGGGGCATGATATATTTTTCTCTTTATAGCATACATATTCTATACACACATTCCAAATTACATTAGTTTATGTGGGATAGAGGATAGACATTAGTTTTGGGCTTTTGAGCATTTCTCATTTTTATCCAAATTTAGTATATGGGGAAAGCATTTCCCTTCTCCATGATTACATAAATTCCACTTTTAGATTTAGTATAGGGAGCATCCATTTCAAGGATTCCTTCTTTCTCTAAGCACTACTCAACTCTCCATTCACTTCCCTGGCCATGAAGCGAGTCGGACCCTTTGCAACACATCTATCTCCACATAGGTAAGTTTAGGTATGTATTTTATTTTCTTTCTTTTACTCTAGTACTTCATTCATTACATCACTAGAATAAAATGGGGGAAAATGTATACACCCTAAATTTGTCAAGAAACCACACATATCATGTATTTTCATAGTCCTTTCACAAGAGACTATGATTGGAGAATATGAGCCTTGTTCACATTTATCCATGTCTTTTGTTTTAATGATCTTGGTCTTGTTTTATTCTTGAGTCACCTTTTTGCTTATTACCAGTCATTTGTAGCCTTCCAAATAGTCATTCCAACTTATCCAAACTTTTTTTCCCATGTTAGTTCCATCCCCTTGGGTCTTCAGCCTATAGGATATGAGCATTTGGGTTGGACTATAGCACTACACCCTAAGATGTCTAATTTCCAACACTCCTATCCAACTTCATTTTGATTCTTAATGATTAGGTTTCCTTAATGAGTCCCAATCCCTTCTTATCTTCATCCTTAAGTTTTTTTATCTTTTTAATGTTGGTTAATGCAAATAAAGCTCCCAAATTTTGAATAAAGAGTCTCCTATATAAAGGAATTCATAAGGTATTTTATATCTATCACTTCTTACTTTGGCATAGTACATAATTAAAAACATCAATCAATAGTATAGATTACCATTCTATATCACACATAGATTTGCATGTTTGATCAAGGAAGGGCCTAGGAAAAATTTCATTCTTGCATTTACCATACATGCTAATTATGAAAATTCCCAAAGGGAGAACTACATTCTATCTGAGACCCTAGCTTGAGGGTTGATGTAGGTAGCGATCAAGATAGTAGGGGTTCTATATTGTGTAATCATACTTCTCCTAACCTAGTTTTCCCCCCTTTTACGTTTGATGTCTTTATTATTTCATGTCTATAGATGAACCTAGGGTTGTGAAGATTAAAATAACTCTATAATGAGATTTGTTTACATTAAATATTTGAAATTTCATAAGCAAGCTCACACACGGATAATAAGCAAAACCCAAAAATCTTAGATTAGTGTGACTAGTTTGGACAATAGTAGTAGGACCCAGATTATAACACCAAACCTCAAAGTGTCCTATTTTTAGTGCTCCTATCCTTTCACCAAACAAAAAATAGATCTAGGTTCATGACACTATCCTAATCTTGCACAGCTAGTTTTAACCTCTATCTTAACTATCTCAGTCTATTTTTAAGATAAGTTTCATTTTTCCTTATTTATTGTTATTTTTAGAAAGCTATGAAAGTCAAATAAATTATATAAATCAATACTATAATTATTGCAATACTATTTATTGATTTATTAGTCTAAACCCTTAGCTAAATTAGGAATAAAACTCTATTATTACCAAAACTATTAAATCACCTCCACATAAAATACTTATGTTTAGAAGTGTGTTAAGAATCATGTTTAATAACTAGTCTTACATTAGATTCACAAAGTGTGTTTTAAGACTAGTTAAGAGAGGATAAGTGAATATTGGTGCATCACCACTCTTACAATAGGCTTTCTCTTCATGTTTTCATCCTATGTCTTTTCCCAATATTATTAGTTCTTAAAAAGAGAGCTTTAGTAGATTTACCAGGAGAGCTATCCCCATAAACTAGAGGTTTGGTCTTACTATAGGTCACCCATAACCTTTAGGACAATCCCATGTTAGTGAAATATTGAAGAGAATTGATATATCTCCTCCAAAGGGTGTAACTTGGAGTGATAACAGGTACTTTATGTAATATGATGGCTTATTTAGTTTACTAGTAGCTAGGGCTAACACTTGCCACCACTAGAAAGGTAGTCCAACTAGACAAGTTAGAGTTCAAGAAGGTTGGTGAGCTCAACCACATTCATATATAATTGGATTTTGATCTTAGGTTATAATAGTTTAGTGACATCTAAGTGGTGGATATACCTAAGGCATGTGGGATGCTTCTTAGATGATATTAGCCTAGGACACTCAATGGGTAGATGTTCATGGATTTATACCATATGTGTATTACATGGTGAGTCATACCCAAATATATTATGATTTAGAGAGAGAGATCAAAATATGGATCACATGATCATGAAGTAAAATAAGACCAATGATATCTTATATGAGGAGTTTGAACTAGGGGTATATGTACTTGAGAAAGAAGTTGAAGCTTAAATGGTATTCTACATTAACATGTTGAATATATAAAAATAATATAAGTTTCAAGAATTTGATAATTAGATGAGGAAGATATTCTCTATGCACTATAATTACTTTTGATTCATATTGTTTCCATAAAACATGATAATATTAAGAAAATGTATCCAAATGATTATAAAGGATGCAAAGGATTTGAGATTGCATATGATTTTGTTTTGAATAATTTATACCTACATATATTACTAAGGATCATACCAAAATATAATTAATAGCTAAATCAAAAAGTGTGTTGACATAGAAATTTAGACAAAACACTAAATAAGTGAGCATGGTTGCATCATCCACCTATAAGAATCTACTACACATAAATAAAGATAATATATAGACCTTGAAGTTTGATGGTTCCAAATCAAAGAGTGGGTGTGGTGTTGGGATAAATATTATCAATGCAAGAGGGATGTAATATATGTTATATTTTATATTAGAATTTGCATGCACTAATAATGTGGTTAAGTATGAAGCATTACTGCATGGACTCCAGTTCACACTAAGGAAGAAGGTGAAGAACATGGAATTAATTGGGGATTTATAACTTGTGGTCAATTAAATCATAAGCCACTATGCTTATAATGTCAAGTGTATTTCTAGATACTAAAATAGAGTGTGGAACTTGATTAAATAATTTAATACATTTAACATCTATATGTTACTTTGAAGGAATAATTATCTGGTATATGCATTTGAAATGGTTGTGAGTACCCTAGATCCCATTGTTAAATCCATATTGTGGAGAGTTTTAGTAGATTTAGTCTCTACTTATATTATAAACAACATTATAAGATCTAATTCTTCAGTGATGATCAACATATCATCAACTTCATCACCAACACTAACATAGTTTAGTCCCATCTCATTGATGCGGATGACTTAGAGGAGTTTGTGCCATATGACAAATGAGTTATCAAATTAAAGATGAATGACATCCAAAAAGGTATGGTATCATTAGAGACAATATTTTACATGGACTACCATAGTGATAAAAATTAATTAGCCCTTACCAAAGGTATTACCCATGAGCATTATAATGTGGTAAATGTAGATGACTCAAAAAATGTAATTTTAAGCACAACTTGCACTAGAAATGAAAATCAATAACTCATTCATGACTTTAAATACTTTGGATATACTATTGCATGGAGTTATTAATTTATAAAGGTGTTTAACACCTCCATCCTTACTTATACTATCCCTCTAAGACTTGGTATAAAACCATTCCACCAAATATAGAATCTAGTCAACCCACTGCTAGAGCTTTTGATACTCAAGGAAGTGCAAAAAATACTATCAATAGGATCATCTATCTTGTTAATTACTCCACATATGTACCAAATTCGGTGCTAATTTTAAAAAATATCAAAGAGATTCAACTTTGTGTGGAATTTAGGAACCTTAAAAAGGCTTCAGAGAAAGATAACTATCTATTTCCTTCACTAGATGAAGTCCTACAAATAGTAAATGGATCTAAAATGATGTCATTATTAGATGTGTATTTGAGATATAATAAAGGGATGGTCAGTTATGAGGATAAAATCAAGATCTCATTCACAACCAAATGGGGTACATTTATATACAAGAGGATGCCATTAGGACTAATCAATGTAGGTATTATTTTTCAATGGGACATGGACATTGCATTCAAGGACCTCATTAGTAAATGAATTATCATCTACATGGAATATATAAATATATATTTTAAGGAGTAATATAACCATGTCAAGGAACTAAGGAAGGTATTCAAAATGTTCATAGAGCATGGTATTTATTTGAATCCAAAGAAACGCATATTCAGGGTGACTAAAGGAAATTTTTTAGGACATATTATTTTTGAAAAAGATATTTACATATAAATTGAAAGATATAAGTTAACTCTAAGGGTCCCATTACCTGGTAATAGGAAGGATATGAAGTCATTATTTATCAAGACCAACTTTGTGAGGAAGTTCATCTCGAGCTTCACATAGATACTATGACCATTAGACAACATGATCAAGAAGAATGGAAATATATACTAGACACATGAAACATAATCAAACTTTGATGATATAAAGAGATCAATTATGAACACACTAGTGCTCATAAGTATAAATTATATGAAGTCATTATACATTCACTCATTTGCTTCAGGACATTCAATTTTTGTAGTGTTGAAATAAAGGAAAGAAATGAGGGATGAAATTCTAGTCTTATTTATGAGATCCCCACATAGATATTTTGAACTTATATGTTCAACCATTGACAATTAACTTTTTTCATTAATTAAATCTATGGAGAAGTTTAAACATTACATCTTATGGAACAATTTTTTTGTTGTTGTACCTAATCTAGTTGTTAAGGAAATGTTGTTATAAAATGAAATTCAAAATCAAAATGGGAAGTGTATGACCATTATTCAAGAGTTTGATTTTTATATATAGGAAATATATTTTCCTAATTTAAGGACTCAACAAAATCATGGTAGACGTAGATCCACAAAACATTTGCCAACACTATGCAGTGTGGAAAATCACTAATGATGATTGGTATGGGGACATTATCCATTATTTATTAAAAAATGATGTCTTAACCATTATAATTTCACTCATAGAATAACATTGAATATAAATAGCAACCACTTCATGATCAAATCAAGAATTTTAATATAATAAATCATGAAGGCATATATTTGAGGTGCTTAAAAATTTCCATGGGAAGTATGTCATTGACCATAATTTTGGTAGTGCTAAAAACCATCAAATACATAGATATAACTATTATTGGACACGTGTAATTAACATGATCATGTAAGAATTTTTCATACCTTTCAAGTTATTGCATATTAATAATACACCTTAACCATGCCATTCCAACCGTTCATAGGGGTTCATCTATTTTTTAAATGGAGACTAGAATTTTTGGGTGAAATCAATACCAATTCATTCACTAGATACAATTTCATCCCTAAATCTAATAATTATTTCACAAATTAGGTAAAGGACAAAGCATTCAAGAACTACATGACTGAAGTGGTGATCAATTTCTTTGAAAAACACGTTGTCACTAGGTTTGGTATTCCATTAATTTTGGTATGTGATAATGGTCTTACCTTCTCCTCACTACAGTTTAATAAGTGGCATATCAAAATTAGGTAATCCTTATAAATTTCCATCCAATTATTATTTACAAATTAATAATATTTCTTAATCAATGATTAATAATCTACTTGATGTAATTAATAAAATCTTAGAGAGAAATCATATGGACTACCATAATGTGTTATGTTTTCATTATAATCTGATAGAATCAAAATTAAATATTCTTTAGGTGCTTCCCTATATCATCTAGTGTATAGATAGGATCCCATATTTCCTATCAATCTAATGATCCCTGCTTTGTAATTCATGAAAGATGGCCTGAAATTAAATAAAAAAATAGAGGCTCACCTTATAAACTTGATACAGTTAGAAGATAAATGTGAGGGATCTTTGCCACAGATTAGTAAGCATAAAATGGTTTTCAAATACTAACTTGATAAAAGATCCAAAATAAAATCCTTTTTAATTTCTAATTTAGTCATTTTTGTGATAAGGCTCATAAAAAATGGTCAACATAGAAAATTCAATGCCCTTTACCTAGGAACCTTCCAAATTTTTGAAATCCTAGGTGAGAATGATTTCCACCTAAGGTATCTAACTAGTGAGGATGTTATATTTCCTATCAATGAAAAAATCCTGAAAAACTAATTCCAAGCTTTAATTTGTTTGGAATATCCCTATAAATAATTTCCTTTTTACTGCTTTAGTTTCCCTTAATCATTTATTATTTTGATTTTTTACATTTGGAATTGGGTATGTCCCCATTATTTTTTTATTGTGGTTTTACATTGTCAATGAAAGGTGATGAAGTAAAATTCCTATAAGTAGGTAGCATTAATAACATTTTATATGAGTATGATTCTTGAGTTATTTTGTTACTTAAGAGTTTTTTTCTTAGTCAATTTTGAAGGTGTGTATTATTGCATGTGTTATAATTTTTTTCTTATTTGGATGAGTTGGGTAAAAATAATTTATCACTAAAGGTATCCTCATAAGATAAGACACAAATTTCACATCTTAAATGGTTTCTAAATCTCTTTAGGTTAACCTTATATGGTGAATTCCTAGGATTAAAAATATATAGTTATGCCTTTCACTTTCAATAGTGATCCCCAACCCTCAACTGAGATAGTAAAATAATAAAAATAAAAATAAGAATAAAAAATAAAATCAAACTTACATAAAATCTTAGTTATAGGTAATTTAGGAAATCTTACTAGGGCTATGGATTCCTAGCCAATAGTAGAATAAGGCCTTGAGTGATATTAAAGGTAAATCCATCATGGATATAGACACATAGCTAATAATGGATTAATGTGCTAGTGGATTAATGTCCAATAAAATGTCTTTAAGGTAGAACTTAATAGCTTTATGGTTGCAATCATAACAATTAATCCCTACAAGTTATATAAAATGATAAGTCAATTTAGTTGTACACACCCGATTAATGGTGGAATTGATTTGGTCACTTAGTTTCTCCCATCTTATCCCTTCTTGAATTTGTTCATGTTTTATGCACCATTATAGCCATAAATTCTTGGTTCTTTGATTTTTCTTTATTCAAAAATATTAAGGAGTATTTCAATAGATTCACCATTTTTTTACATGCACAACATGCCATAATTTCAACACTAAAATCATAGAACCTCTTTTTACTTTAGAGTCTAGTATTATAGTTTAAGAATATTTGGGAATGTTTTTATTTATTGATATGTTGGAAAGAGTCATTATGAGGGTGAAATCATAATGATAAATGTTATCAATTAGATTTTTCACCCATCTTTGTTGTAGTAGTATTATATGAGTATGAATTGCAATACATGGAAATTGATTGACACAATGGAATCACCTCTAAGCTTAGGGACATTGGAAAATTGAGATTAACTTCTAGAGAAGGTCATATTACTTTCACTAAGCTTATTTCAACTGGGATATGACCAATTCATGTCAAACTACTACTTTTTATTGATGTTTTTTCCTAACTAGGGTTTTGACTTGTAAGGAAAAGAGTTTTTAGAATGAGTTTTAAAATTGGAAAATGGTGATTGCACCAAATGGTTTATAGTTGAAATTAATGATTAATTTATTTGAACACTATTGAATATTTAATATACTAAAATTTATTGAATCATAATCTTATACAATAATGAGATCAAAGGTAATATTGGGAATTTATCAGATAAGGAACAAATTTCTTTATTTTTCCTCATAAAATTTTCAAAAAGGTAGAAAAAATAACAAAAATAATCAATATGATTGAAAAAAGACTTAAATAATTCATAAATTTAATATATAGCTATACAAATATAACACAATACAAGGAAGATAAACTTTAGTCTATTAGCATTCTCTAGGTTACAACATGTAGATCAATTCTTCAAAGGTTGAATAATTTATTTAATATCAAAAAAATGATTTGGGCTACATAGGAAACCCATATTTATACAAAAAAATCACTACCTTGAGAGAGAGGCAGTTAACAAACCCTTATGCTTAGTTATGGAGTAAGAAAATAGGGAATCGGCATTTAATGTCATACTTTCCATCTTGAAATGGCATCCTTAGAGGATTAGAAGGAGGAGAAGAACTCCACAATAGTTGGGTAATTCACCAAGTGTAGAAAGAAGAGAAGAATCCATTAGAGTATTTTAGTTAGACCAATAAATTTCCTTGAGTTCTATGTTTGAAATCTCTCCCAAGAAATGGGGTGCCAAAATGAATAATGACTTGGTCAAAATTGAATGTTTTTAACATTTGGATATTTTAAAACTTGCAAAACCTAACTTGTAATTTGCAGTTGAAACTTTTACAACTTTTAAGTAATTCAACTTGACAAGAATAAAGTGCAAATTAAAAAATGATTTCTTACAATTAAACCAATTAAAACTTGTTAAAAGTAAAAGTGAGAAATACAATTTACACTTTTTCAACTTAAAGCTTGACAAAAAAGATAATTGAAAATTACAAGTAGTTCTTTCTCAACTTAAAGTTAAGATTTGCTAAAATGATAGTTGAAATTTGTAACTTTAAACTTTATAATATATATTACAAAATGTAGTGTACATAATGTATTTTACAACTAATTGAAAAATCGATCCACAACCATAACTTTTGAATATTCCTTGTCCTTTTTTGTTTGTATCTTCTGGATATAAGCATCAAAGCCACTGAGTATCTCTTAAAGGTGATATTCATCAAGACCAAATGTGTAAAGGTTGTTGATCTCAAATTATGCTAGTACTTAAGATATCTATCTATAAGCATCTCTATATACTTGTATGTCTTTTCCCATTTCATCAAGTGTATTATCATACTTGATGAACTGGTGGATATAATTCAAGTTGAAAGTTATATCATGTGATGATTTTTTCTTAACTACCCCTTTGAATTTATCTGGTACCTCTTAAATAAGAAGAGGTTCATCTTGGTGATTTGTTTCATCACATGAAAATTTACCAAGTAACTCTTCAATATCATAAATTGTATTTATTGTCTTATCGCATGTTCTTTTGGCCTTCTCAATACTCTCACTAAGTATTCTGATTCAAAATTTAACTACCCTATCTAGCTCTTCATACTCTGAAGGATTATTTAATATATTTTTTGACATGAGGATTTTAGTATCAATCAGGTCAATATCCTAATTTTTTTGAAAGTATAAGTTCATACTTTTAATCTCTTCTTCATATTTTCTTATCTCTGCCTTTAGAGATGCACAATCATCCTTCAAAGTCTTATAGTAGTCCACGAATAGTTCTATTACTCTGCTCCCTTTTGTGATTAATTCATCATCCTAGTATTTTATATCCCTTCCTATAATACCAATCTCTATCATTACCTTAAAATTTTTTTTTCAAGAAACTGAGAGAGAGATTAATTTGGTTGGGTATAATTAAATGGATTAGCTAGATCTATGAACTTTCTTAAGGTAATTTTCAAATACTTAACTTTGTTCTTCAGTTTATCTTTAGTGACCTTGTCACTATCCATTTTCTCAAAAAGAGAGCTTATAATTGACTGAAATCATGCTTTAGTCCTTCTCTTATTGTACAACCTAGATGCACTTTATATATAATAATCCCCCACCACTAAATCTTCTTTTTACTTGTCTAGTGGGAGAAATACTATCTCCACATATTTCCCCCTATTACATCATATGAGATTATAGAGATGCTCCTAGGGCCTATCTTTGTTCATTTAGATACCTTTAATAGATAAATAACTAGAGTGTTGGGATATATCATCTATTTACTTTTCTTTGACATCAATTGTGTTGGTCAAGTTGGAGTGGCTACTTGTGCATCTTGTGTTATTCCAATTAGCACTATTATATGAGTCTATAGCTAAAGATGATGCACTATTGGTTACTATGATAAGTGTCATATCTATGACTAAATCCTTAGCTGATGATTTAGTTATCTCTTCCCCATGGGTGGGTTGAGTAGCCATAGTTGTGTCATTGGGAATTTATGTTTACACATCCTTATTGGGGGATTAGGTTAATGTTAGAGTGAAAAAAATGGGTACTTGAATGGGTGAAGTGGATATGTATATGCTTAATAGGGGTGTGAAATATGGAAGTAATATAGGAATGTGTGGTTGGAACAAGGGAACCTATGGAAGGGTGGAGTCTAGGGCAACAAAATAATCAATCGACATAGTGGGAATGCTTAGAGTGAATATAATGGGTAGTGTGATGGAAGATGAAAATGAAGCTAAATCCATCCTAGTGGTTGGGATGGATAGTGGGATTTCAATCAAAATGATTGAGTCTATAATAATGTACTACTAGGTGGTGTATACACATAATATTTTCAACTTTATCAATTATTGATTATTTCTATCTTACAAGAACCCATTGATTCTCATTATGTCTAAGTACACACCATAAGGGGTGCATTGTGAAATGGGTGGAAAAATTATTGGTGATTTGTATTATTATTGTCCCTTATTACCACTTATATTTAATACAACCATCTCCTAAAAATATTTCCCTAATCTATTACTCCTCTTTTTCACACTCCTCTAATAGTTTACCAACTTTCATACCCCTTTTCCTAACCTAAAACCGCTTTTGATAATTTATAGCAATACATAAACTTGGTTGACCTTGTAATCTTATTTCTGAAATCCATTTAGGGTCTAGGTTGGCTCTTCGCTGACCTAGCCTGTGACCTAGTGATTTGTTGTCAATATCAGTACTAGGTTAACTAGGTCCACCCTATCAACTAAAACTTTTATAAAGTCTTAGGGTTAAATCTACCTAAATATAAAATATCATTTTAACATTATTAAATATACATAAAGAGTTATTATTCACTTGTACTTATTTACAATTTACTCTTCTACCATTTATTTGAGGATTCTTATCTTAGGGTTTCTACTTGGATAATCTAGTCTTGTGGAGAAGTTTTGAATGATTTGGAATTTATTAGTGATCCTTACAAACCATACAAACCTCTTGAGAAGCCACTTTTTCCAAGGGAGAGATCGATTTTTCATGGGTTCATCTTTTAGGTAAGTATTCTATAACTTTGATCCTTTTTTTAGTAAATAGAAGTAGCATAAGTATTGCCTTTCAAAAAATATTACTCTTTTTCTCCATGCATTAGGGTCTTACTCATACATAGCTTAAGTGAGATTATCTTATGCATATTTAATTTTATTTTGTTTACTAACCCCCATATTTTGACACAAATTTTGGTGAGTACTATATTATATTTCTTTGTTTTACTTATTATTAGTATAGTGAATATGAAAACATAGGGCTTAGTTAGGGTTGTTTCATGATTGTGATTGACTGAAGGCTTTGAAACCTCCATACTATTATTGTTGTGATAAGAGATACCCTAATTAGGTCTAGAATATCCACACATTGGTCATGTTCCCAATTATATAATGTATCCCAAATTGAATGTGTAAGTAGGAGCTATCTTCTCTGAGTTAGGATTAATTTATAGACTTGATGAATTTTTGATTAAATACATTCTAGTGAGCTATTGTGAATTTATCCCTTATAGGTTTTCTTTCACATTTCTCATTTTCTATCATTTTACTTATTATTTTTCTATATTTGTGATACTAGGTCAACAGGGCCGGTATAGTTTCTAACTTTTGTGTACATGTTTAACACACAATCAAATAAAAATGACTCTATTATGTTTGTAAAAATATTCATTAGATATAGGTTAATGAATTGAATAAGTTGATATTATACAGGTTTTCACTTCTAGATAGGCTACTGGGTCAAACATGTTGACACAATACTCTTATAGGTTTATAAAAAACATACTAGGTTGACCAGGTTAGTATAGTCATCTTCATAGGCTTCAATAAAAAGGGAATTGTAGAACTAGGTTGACCTGAATGACATAGTTTTTAGAATTTATAAGTAACATTCAAGGCACCTCAATAATAATGTCACTTTCCTCTACATCTTCCAACCCACCAAGGTTCCTTTCTCTCTTCCTCTTTCATTTTAGTTATTCCTTATAGTTATGTTATTCACAATTTATAGTATTTAAAACCACCCTCTTAAAATAAACTAAGTCAACCTAGTTGACCTAGTTCTATATTTTGTCTTCTATCTAAAAGACTAGGTTGACACTATTGACATAGTTCTTAAATACCCTTGTTTCAGTAGTATAGTAGAGACACTATCGACTCTGTACTATAATTTTTACATGCACTATCATCTAAATTGACACTATACTATGTTTCAAATTGTAATTAACATATATATGCTAGTAATTACTTAAGACTTTCAGTTTCTTACATGATTAAAATAGATCACAAAGTCTAATTAGGTGGTTTTTCAATATACCATTTAGTTTCACTATTTTTCTCTTTATTTCACATACTACCAAATCACATAACTTCAAAACACATTTAAATAATTATCTAACCAACACCTACCTACTTGGATTCATCACCAAGGGGGAAGCCAACTTAGTTTTCTGGCCAAGTATAAACACATGGTTAATGGTATCTATTTGCAAAGCACCTGACATTATTATCATTTTGGGATTGTGAAGTGAGGGGTATTCCCCAATACCAAGATAGTACCATTACTAACATAGATCCCTTTTAGACTAAACATCCTAAACCATCCATAGATTACTTTCTAGTTCCCTAATTTCAGCCAACTTCCTTTTTAAACTTAAAATAACACTATAATAATCTAATAATATTCACAATGACCACTTATCATCTACTTTCCAAGCTAACTACTTGCTCTTTACTCATTATATGTTGTATTGAAAAAACTTGCATTGGATAACATTGGCATAAGATTTTATGATGTGTGCCTCAATTAGATCATCCTCATTAACCCAATTGATTATGTGTTTTACTTTTCTTTCTTTCTTTCAAGTACATTTCAATATCTTTCCTTATTTTTAGTACACTTTTATTTTGTTTGACACATTTTTTTACAGACTATTTTTCCCTTGACTACAGTACTAGGTTGACCCAATTAACCTTATATCTCTTTTTTCTAATTAAGTAATAGTACTAGGTTGACCCAGTCAAATTCATACTCTTATTAGGCTCTAGTTTCCCTAGTTTGTAGTATTATGTTGACTTAGTTGACTCTGTACTCTTACTACCTACCTTGTCTATCCGACTCAATTCTTTATTTTTCTTCCTTAGAATTTTATTCATTTTTCTCAAGTCATCATGAAGTCCCATATCAAAGTCTTTTTGGACAACCTGAATCCATTTAGATACTATATGGAATGCTCATTTATCCCTCTCTTTTCCTCCCAAGAGAACCCTCACTCTTGGAGCACCTCTTCCCTTCCATTATCTATCGCTTGTAGCATGGTGCAAATCAAACCTCAAGATGAAGTAGATGGATCTAATCCTTTTTATACCTATTAAGACAATTATCATCTTCAAACCCTTCAACATAATGTGGGAGAAATTGACACAAGTTTAACCAATAATCACACTAATAATACATCTTCTAATAACCCTCCCCCTAATACCGATTTGATGACTTCCCCTAAAAACACAAACCCACCAATTGATATGACTCAACTTATTACACAAGTCATACAACAAATGAACATAATGAAAACTTCTAACACCTTTCAAATGATGCAACTACAATGTCATTTGATCAATATGGCTAATCAACCTCTGGCTCTCCATCCTCAAGCCAATGCAAATTTCATTCCTCCACCTCTTAGAGTTTCCTTAGGAAATGTTATTCCTCAACCTATTATGAATAACAAAATGTTTCAAAATCTGGTTCCATTTCCTAGTTTTTTGTTTCCTTATCACTATGGAGTTTCCAAGTCTCTGAAAAACCTGGGGTTAATCTTTTGATTATCTTTAATGGTGGTTTCAGGTCCATGTAAAACCTGATTTTGATACTTCTTTGAAGTAGGTTTTAGGTTTTGCCTATGGATGTTTCTGTTTTATCCTTTTCCCTTTGTTTCTGGGTTTCGGGGTCCCTTCAAAACCTATTTTTACCTTAATCTAAAACAAAATGTTTCAAAATATACAAAATGAGACTTTATCTCCCTTAATTATGTATATGGTAACATATCTCTAACTATCACGTATGATGGGACTAAATACCCTACATCCTTTCTCAAAACCTTTGGCAATCTTTATAAAGAGTGGATCCAAACTAATACTTTCACCACAACTAAAATCTTAGTCAAAACCTTCATTGGTGATGTATTGGAATGGTACAATCAACTTACACAACATTCCATTTGGCAACTTGAGGATTTACTCAATCCTTTAGTCAAAGAGTTTCAACATAATGATCTTCCTAAAAATTGTCTTAGTCATTTCATCAATGCTAAGTAATCTCCCATCTAATCAACTCATGATTTAATTAAATGATGGAGATATCTAGCTCATAAATTTTTCCATAACATGATTGATGTAAATTTATTTAAACTCTTTGTCACTAATTTAACTCTTCTTAAATATAAGGTTTAAAATTTTAATCCCCAAACACTTAATAAAGCCCTTGACCAAGCTAAACATCAAGACTTTCTCATGAAGAAATTTGAACCTAATCCAAAATCCATTAAAGGTTCTTTTGAAACATATACCAATGCTATCACTAAAAATACTCCACAAACTAGACTAGGAGTTTCCAAAGTTGGCATTCCCTCATATTCTCACACACCACTCACTGTGTAGAAAATGAAACAATTCTTAACTCCCTCTAAACCCTTTACTAATCCTAATAATCCTACTATGTGGTATGACATTAATCAATTTTTTTGGTTTCATACCAATATTGGTCATTCCCATGACTCTTGTAGAGGGCTTACTAAATTTTTTGTCACATACATGATTGGTGATTCCTTCAATCAAAAAGCCATGATAAACCTTCATCATCTAGAGTACAACACTACTTCTCAAAAATGATAGGTTTCTAAATCTTCTTCCACCAATAACCAGTTTTTTTCCACAACTAATAAAAAAATACCAAGTATGTTTGTGCTATTGATCCCAATTATAACCAATATTAAAATAATTATCAATATATTAACATTTCTAAGGTTAATTATCATCACAAACTAACTCATAAATATCTTATTACCAAACCTAAGAAACCATATTTATAAGAACAAATTCTTAAAGATACTAAAACCAATAATTTAGATTTTAAAGTCCATGAAGAACCACTTCTTACATAAAAACCCCCAACAAGTTTTACTCCTTCAAAATCTACCTTACCATCCAAAACTCACACTAGTTCTTCTTCTAATCCCATTAGAACTTTCTTGAAGAACCCAACTCTATGCCTTTTAGTATTCCACTTATGGAGTTAGTACGTACTTCCCCTTATCATCATAAGTTCCTTATGCAATAATTACAAAAAATTGAAGATCCATCTCCTATAGAAGAAAAACCACCCTCTATTGAACGTCAAGCTACCATTGTACATACCATTAAAACCATGTGTCATTCCAAACCATCTATTAAATTTATTAAAGATGTGATTAATGATTAAATCCTTTTTTGTAGTGATAATACACCACTATTCATTAAAATAAACATTAATACTACCCTTATCCATAAAGTTTTAGTTGACAAAAGCTCTGGTATTAATGGGACATCTTTTTGGCTTATACAACAACTTAGTTATAAAAAGGATCACCTCAAGCAAACCCACCTTACGTGTCATGGATTTGATAAAACTAATAAAAAACCACTTGGTTGTATTTGGCTTCTATTAATAATTAGACCTAAGACTATTTGATGTAAACTTATGGTCCTTGATCTGACCCTATCTTATAACATACTCCTTGGTCACCCATGAACTCATAGAATGAGGGCCATTATTTCTTCAAGTATCCAATGCATTAAATTCTTACATAAGGTCGAATGATATAAGCATTAGGTTGATCCCAACCTTTGGAGTATTTAACTTCTTAATCCAAAATCTCATTACCATATTCCTACCATCCCTATAATCAATAGTGATCCTTTACTTGAGTTCATCAACATCAACCCCTATTTACAAGTCACTCTTGTTAATTTAAATGATGATGTACCTAATTATTTTTAGTATAAATGTAATATTACCAAGCTACCTCCCTATATATATGAGTGGATTCATCTTTCTTTATTACCTCATGACCATATTATTCCTCTCATTGATGAGATCACTTATTTTCCCCTCCATGAAATGATTAGGAGCCTTATTTACCAAAAGATACATTGAATTGTAATGATTATGGAGTGGACAAATTATTTCAAGATCCTATAATCATATCTCCACATAATTTAAACAACATTGGGATTTCACCTTCTTCAACTCCCCCTAAATCTCAATCATGTACAATTTCTCCAACCTATGATGATAACTACATAAGGTCCAAGATTAATATTGAGACTTAGATATTCAAAATTATTATAAAACATTATCTAAAATACATACTTTTAAAAAAATATGTCCATACCATTTCCATGAATCATGAATTAGATCCTAAAGGTCATGTTCCTCTTATCAATTCCCCACTTCTTGTACTCTTTAGGTGGTAGAACAAATCATACCTTTAGAACCTATATAAATTATTGAATATTATTTACCACCCACTGATCCCATCATTACATATTATTTTTCCCCCATCCAATAAACCAATGACACACTAATTCCATCTGATCCATATACTTCTCCCACTCCCAATATTACATTAGATGTCAAGGCCATATATGTCCATCAAATACATTCTAAATATGTCACCATGGTAACCAAATTATTGCTATCAAAGTAGATGTTGAGTATTATGTTCCTCTTCCCACTTTAAATATTTATTAATCTATTCTTGAAATAATTCATGCCCAAGAACCTCAACTCCCTCAGTAACACCACAAACCTAGGAATTTCAAAAGCGAAGCACCTTGTTTAAACAACTTCATTGCTAACAGTGATCCTAAAGCTAATCCAATTTATTATTTACCTAATTAATCATATCACTTCTAAGATTTCAATATTATCCTTATCAAAGAAACTACTCACATTGAATATGGTACTCCATCATGCCCTCGACCAATTACAGTTTCTCACAAACTTTCAACTACCAAATACGATAACTTTAATGTATTTTTTGATAAGTATTATGAGATATTTGTTTGTCCTATAAGGATATGCCTGGTATTAACCCTATAATTTTGGTTCAAAACATCATCACTTATCCCAATGCCAAACCTATGCATTAAAAGTAATAAAAAAATTCCATCTGAGGTTTCTACTTTATGTCACAAATAAATTATCAAGCTTCTTAGTGTTAAGTTTATCAAACTAGTGGAATAATCTGAATGGGTTTATAACATAGTTACCATTAAAAAAATGTCACTATGGTCATTCATATTTGATTTTATTTACATAATCTTAATCTCACTTGTCTTAAGGATAATTTCCCTTTACCTTCAATAGATTTCATTGTTGACTCCACAACTAGTTATAAAATGTTATCTCTTATGGATGGCTTCTTTAGTTATAATCAAATTCACATTACACTCATGGACCAACATAAGACCACTTTCACCATGGAGTGGGGCACCTATTTCTATGTTAAAATGACCTTTGGGCTCAAAATTTTTGGAGCCACTTATTAACAAGAAATGACTCAAATTTTTCATGATCTTATCCATAAATTTGTAGAAACCTATGTATATGACCTCATTGATAAGTCTAAAAGTCTTAAGACTCATATTTCTAATCTTTCCATCATCTCTGACCGTATTCTCAAATACTAAGTTAGAATAAATCCTTAAAATGTGTCTTTGGTGTGATATTTGAAAAACTATTAAGATTCTTAATCTCTCTTTGTGGTATCGATGTTGACCCTGCTAACATTAGTGTTATCATCAACATGTCCATTCCTCATTAGATTATAAACATTCACACTTATCTTAGAAAACTTAGGGTAATTAGATGATTTGTCCCTAAAATGACTTACCATATCCACTCCATCAATTCTCTTCTTAAGAAAGGTAATGCTTTAGAATGGATGGATCCTTGTCCAAAAGCCTTTGATAGCATGAAAGAATCATTTCTTCACCAACCTATGCTTTATCCTCCCTTCAATGATTGAACTCTAATATTATATACTTATTCCACACCCATATTAGTTTGGGAAATCATTTCAAAACAAGATGATACTAGAAGAGAGTATGACATATACTATATCAGTCGAGGCCTTATTGATTATGAGAAATGTTACACATAATTCAAATGTGATTGCCTTTCCTTCTATTTTATTACTAATAAAATTTGACATTACATGCTTTATTAGACCACTTATGTCATCATTGATTCTGACCCCCTTCATCACTTCTTCTCCAAAGCCTTTCTTATTGGAGATAGAATTGGCAAATGGATGGTCCTCCTTATAGAATTTGATCTCTAAATCATTATTCAAAAAGTTGTCAAAGGACAAATCATAGCCTAGCTATCGATCACCTTCAAGATAATCTTTCTAATGATAATATTATCTATATTGAAGGTCTCAATTAAGCTATATATCTTAAACATTACTTCTATAAATTCACTACTGATCTTGAAGCAAGTAATCTTGATGAATCAACTATCCTCCCAAATCCTACTAAACCAAAATTAGTTATTAAAAAACTTCTTGAAATAAACGTTAATTAACATGAGGATACTTGGACCCTTCACTTTGATGGTTCTAAATGTCTTCAAAGAGCTAGGGTAGGTTGAATTCTTACAAGTCCTCTTGGAAAAATCATCCCTTTCAATTTTTTCTTAACCTTTGACATCACTAATAATATGCTAGGGTACAAATCCTTAATATTAGGCATGAGAGCTTCTCTTGACATAAATATCCAATACATATAGGCCTTGGGTGATTTTTAGCTCATTTGCCTCCAAGTCAATGGTGATTATAAATGCAAAAAAAAGAACCTCTATTCTTATCATCAAATTAAAACTACTCTTGCCAAAGATTTCATCTCTTTCACTATTAAACCTATCCCTCAATATCAAAATTCTATTTATGATTCTCTTGCTTCTTTAAAATATCTTTTTCATCCATACCAAGTTTTTTCGTATTCTAGTTTTCTTATCCAAATAATAAAATCTCCATCCTTTATTCAACCACCTGATTTTATTATCTACCACATTAAGATTATCACCATTTGATAAATCCCATGGTATAAAGACATCATTCAATTTATGTAACATCAAACTTATTGTCCCAACTTAGGTTCTTGTGAAAATAATCACATTCATAAACAATATTTTAAGTATGTATTTTGATATAACATCCTTTATTATCATAATGTTGAAGGTATCTAGATCTATTATGCTATGCAATATGAGGTTATTCCTCTTCTTGAGCAAGCACATGGGGGAATTTGTGATGGCCACTATAGTATATATGTTACAACCTGTAAATGCCTATGTATGGGATACTTTTGGCCCACTCTTGAAAAATAAGCCATCAAATTTTATAAAAAGTGTACTCCTTACCAAATTTATGATTATCTAATTAATTCACCTCTAGCTAAGCTTCAAAATGTCAAATCTTCCTAGCCATTCTTCATGTGGGGATTAGATCTCATAGGTAAATTACCTTGATCCCAAGATGGGCATGTCTTTATAATCATAACTACAAAATATTTCATCAAATGGGTTGAAGTTATACCCCTTGTTAATGTCACTAGTACCACCATATCCAAATTTATCCTTAATAAAATCATTTTATGCTTTGGTGTCCCTCATACTATCATTTTAGATAATGGTGGTCATTTCAAAAACAAATATGTCAAACATATTTGTGCTAAATTTAAAATCAATCACAAATTTTCCACACCCTATCATCCATAATGTAATTTCCAAGTTGAGGCCACCAATAAAATCATTAATAAAATTCTCCAAGAGATAATTCATGAAACCCGTATGGATTGGCACCTTCATCTTTATTCTACTCTATGGGTCTATCAGACTAGAATACGTACTGCCACTACAAACACACCATTTTCTCTAGTCTATGGCTATGAGTCAGTCTTTCCATTAGAATTTTAGATTCCATCTCTTTGTATATATCTTCATTGTATCATACCTAATGAAGAATTATGTGAATCTCACCTTCATAACCTTGATATCCTTGATGAATGCCATATTTTTTATTTGCAACATAATCACTAATACAAGGCATGTATTTCCAAAAAACATAACAAATGAGTTAATGTTCACACATTTAATGTTGGTGATCTTGTCCTTAAATTAGACTACACTCATGGTATTAAGTTAAATATTCCCAAAAATGGTGGGGTCCCTATTTAGTCAAAGATATTATTGGTCTAAGTACCTACCACCTTCAAACCAATGAAGGCCATATTTTAAAAGATCCCAACAACATGCAATTCCTCAAGGAATATTTTGATTAAATGCTTTCTTTATTTTCATGATTTCTATATGATATATATCTAACACTTTTTATAGGTTACTTACAAGGGTCTCAACCTCTATAACGAATCTCTCTTTTCATAAAACTTAGTCCTTCCTTTTTGTCTTTTGGTTTCCCCTTTTTATTATGAGTTCTATTGTAAAACTATGAAGAGGATTCAATAGTCCTCATGATGTACTATAGTCTCTTTATTTTCATACTCTTTACACACTTTGTGGCATCCCTTGGGTTTATTTTTTGTGATTTTTAGTGTAAGACCATGGATAATACTGACCTTCCTCATAAATACTATCTCTTTCTTATCTAATTTATGTTTTCAATACTTTTTGTCACCCTCAAGGGTTTCTCTTTTATGATTTTTAGTGTAAGACCATGGATAGGATGCGGCCCTCCTCATAAAAATACCATATTGTCATTCCTTTTCTAGAATTTTTTTCTTATTGGTTATAAATTCTTGATCTTTGTTCTCAACTTTAGCTTTTAATTCTTCTGATATATAAAATTTGAAAAATAATCTATGTTAGCATATTTTCCTACATTTTCCTCATTCTTATGATAAGGAATCACACTTTACTATCATTGTATCCCATTTTCACCCCTCTGTCACATTTTTATTATTTAAAGCAATTCAAATTCTTTCATGTTTCATTACTCTTGATTTCATTTCCTTTCTCTCCACATTGGATTAAAAAAGGTCTAAGTCAAGATAGTACTTTTATTTCACCTAGATTTTTAAGACTCTTATACACCATGCTCTTTGGATTTCTCTCTCTTAGAAACCAAGTCCCCAAATGAAAGTCATATTTAACACCCATGTTTGGTTTTCAAAATCCTTAGGGAGGAGGAATAGAAAAAATCCATCAAGAAAATTAAAAGCCAAAGAATTTGAAACAAAAATAAATGATATAAAAAAGACAATATACAAATCTCAAAAGTCAAAATCACACCAAAAGACATGATTAGAAGCACATATCCTATCTCTAATTGAAGTTATAACTCTAAAATTATTCTCATAATATATCCAAGGTCTATTGGGGTATGGTAGGCTAGTAGATTGGAATAGGAGAATTCAACAAACTTTATGGTGCTACCTACTTTCTCATAAAAGTATCTAATCTTTTTAGTAGATCAATGACTCTATAAGGGGTCCTGAAGAATGGGAAACACATCATGGGAAGGTAGGTCTATTTTAATTTTCATGCATATATCCTTCATGGGATGATATACATACTTAATTTGTTAACTTAAGACTTGTATGGCTAAGAGAAGTGCTTCAAAGTCCTTAAGGTTGAAAGTCCTCTTGTTTTGACAAACCCAATTTTCGTGTCTTGACTTCAATAAAGAGTTTTTCTACCTTGGTTTTTCCTTCATTCTCCCCTCCACCCATTTCATTTCCCCCCTTGATAGGAAAATTATGATTCTAAATCTATTTTCCCTTCTTCTATATTTCCTTTTTATCCACCTATTAAAAACATGTTAGCACTAATTTGTTTCAATTTTATTTGTCCTTAGAGCAAAACAATATGTTTGAGAAACAATGGATTATTTTATTTACACCATGGCTCTACATTTCTAGACATACTTTGCTTTATTTTTAACATTTTTCATTTTATACTACCCTTTTTGTGGGCACCTAAGTCCATTTATACTTTCATGTACTTTGCCCATTGTTGAGTGAGGTTGGCTTGTTATTTTTCACTCATCAATGTTTTTTTCCCCTTTTATGCACTTTTTATTATTATTGATTGAGTAAGGATTATTAATGCTCACTCATCAATGTTGTTTTACCATTTTTTTACCCATCTTTATTTAATTAAGGATTGTTACTAATTTTACATTAATGTTTGATTACCATATTTTTGAAATGTATCCTTGGTTTGATTTGGTGAGTTTTCCTTTCTTACTTAAGGTTTACTTATTTGAATTTTTTGATCTTTAGTATTCTTGGATTTTTAGTAACCCAATTTATTATAA
Organism: Torreya grandis; assembly: GCA_037957365.1. Classification (NCBI taxonomy): domain Eukaryota; kingdom Viridiplantae; phylum Streptophyta; class Pinopsida; order Cupressales; family Taxaceae; genus Torreya; species Torreya grandis. Next base: position 207,449 of record JARHVA010005357.1, on the reverse strand, counting down.
ATTTTGACATGGTCATTTGGTCTAACATATCACTTGTCACCCTAGCTTGCCAAATTTCCAAGTGCACCCCATCCACATAGCACTAGTTATCTTGGCTTTCCTACATTTGTTTGTTTTTTCTCTTTACTTTTATATTCTTGGGTTTGTCAAAAGCAATCTCTACACCATCCATAATTAAAACTATAAACATATTAGACAATCATCTAGTAATAAATGTATGTCAAAGTATGAATACATTTACTTTTTTAGTTATTTCCCTTTCAGTCACTTAATTTTAGTTATTTTTGCTTTAAAATATTGTATCTTTTTTTAGCCTCAGCATTGCATGTTACTATGTTAATTATTGAAGCACCATCCCCTATTAAACCTAAGTGCCACGTGATGAGCTTCAAGTGGGGCATATATATACACATAATATTTTCAACTTTATTAATTATTGACGCTTTTTATCTTGTAGGAACCCATCAAGTCTCAATATCTCTAAGTGCATGGTCTAAGGGGTACACTAGGAAAGGGGTGGGTAGACTATTGGTGATTCATAGGATTTTTGTCCTTTATTTCCACTTATTACTAATCTAATCAAATACTAAAAGCATTACCCTAAGCTATTACTTCTCTTTTTCACACTCCTCTTGTCTCTTACCACCTTTTGTACCTCTTTTCCTAACATAAAACCCTTTTTGATAGTTTACAGTACTAGGTCAACTAGGTTGACCTTATATTCTTATTAGTGAAACTCATTTAGGGTCTAAGTCAACTTTTAGCCAACCTAGTCCATGAGCTGGTGATTTTTTTTAATAATAGTACTAGGTCAATTGGATCGACCCTATCAGCCAAAATTTTCAAAAAGACTTAGGGTTAAATTTGCCTATATATACAAGATCATTTTACCATTATTAAAGAGACATTAAGAGTTATTATTCACTTGTGCTTATTTAGAATATTTTCTTCCACTATTCTACTTAAGGAGTCTTAGATTATGGTTTCTGCTTAGAGAGTCTAGTCTTATGGAGAAGTTTTGGATGCTTTGGCCTTTCTTAGTGATCCTTATAAACCACAACAACCTCTTATGAAGCCCCTTTGGCTAAGGGAGATTGAGTCTTGATGGGTTCATCTTTCAAGTAAGTATTCTCTAACTTTACTCCTCTCTTTAGTAGATAGAATTAGCATAAGTATTGGCTTTCAAATAATAATACTCTTTTTCTCCATGTATTAGGGTCTTACTCATATATAGATTAATTGACATTATCTTATGCATATTTACTTTTCTTTTGTTTACTAACCTCCATATTGTGACACAATATTTAGTGACCACTAGATTAGATTTATTTTCTTTACTTGTTATTAGTATAGTGAATATGAAAACATAGTGCTTAGTTAGGGTTGTTGCATGATTGTGATTGACTGGAGGCTTTAAAACCCTCCCTATTATTGGTGTTGTGATAAGAGATCCCCTAGTTGGGTCTAGTAGATCCACATATTGGTCATGTTCTTGATTATCTAATGTATCCCCAATCATAAGTGTAAGTAGGATCTATCTTCTTTGAGTTAGGATTAATTTATAGACTTGATACATTTATGATTGCATACAAGTGGTATTAGTGATTAATGGGGTGGTATAAGATATAGGGAACGAGGTGGAAGTGATTGTAGAAGATGGAAGTGAAGGTGGATTTGGATTTAGAGTATCTAATTATGTTGATTGGCTTATTACCAAGGGATTTATTTTCATAGGTGTGTTAGATTAAAGAACAATTGCTTGCACTAGTGGGATGGTGGAAACAATAGGGGTAATTTCTTGTGATGACTAGGAAATGGAGATGGGAGGAGGGATTACTATTATTGGCTAGATAATAGTTGTGTCATCTATGGACACTGATGCTACTTGATCCATTAACTAGGTTTTTGGCTCTTGGATGCTAGAAGAAGCCCTTACTACCTTTTGATTTTGTTTCTACTTGTGTGAAATAACTGAACCCACTACTTTATTTGTTTGAGTTTCACTACTAGATCCTTATGATGCTACTACTATACCCCTATCCTTTACTTCTCTAAGCCTATCTATGATAGTCAGGGTCTCTTTGGTTATTTTAGCCCCATTACTCCTTAACCAATTTAATGTTCTATATATAATTATGTTAGTCCTATCTAAAAATGAGAAGGATTCAGGTGTAGACCACCAAAATTAGGGAAGAGGTTGGAGATAGATCTGATTATCATAGTACACCTTGTTTACTAGTTGCTCCTCATATTTTAAATCTGTAGGGATTGGTACCATATCATAGGTTATGATTTGATCCAAGGTCATTTTATAATAATATATTAACCTAAATTAATCTTAATCTTACATATCTTCTTATTAATATTCATAAAAAATAGTGTGGGAATATTTGGCACCCACTATACTGGTAATAGAACTAGTCACATCATAGAAGGGTCTAACATCAAGAGATATTAAGGTCATTTCAATCAAATTTACATCTACACTTTTGGTTTTTAATAGAGAAGGGAATGTGTATCCCCATATATTGATAGGTAAGTGGATCCATGTCTTGTGCCTGCTTGATAAAAACTCTTGAGTTTTCACTAGTTGTATCACTAGTTCTATTAAGGCCCATTTTTTGCTTACATACCTAGGGAGGGTATAAGGACACCCACTAAAAATACCAACTCTGATGTATGAATATATAGGGAATTTAATAATTTATGCTCCCCAATTTTATATTTCTACTATTACATCATTAGAAAATATTATCCTTCATAGTTATTTTTCAAACATGATTATAATCCAATAGATAAAATCATCATTAACCCTTATGAATTACTACTTGCTTTCCTCTAAGGTGAGATCAAGGTAATATTTATAAACATTTTTGATGTAATATGTAACTATGTTCAATCCTAGGAATTCCCTCCATTTTTCTAAGATATAGACAAGATAGGAGGTCATATAAAATTTGCATGTAGTTTAAATCTCCATCAATTGCTTGTGAATGGAGTCACCTATCAATTGGGCCCAATGAATGTATTGTTTATTCTAATGGATTACTTAGATATGTTGGTACATATAATCTTGATATTTATCTATATTTGGGTTCTTTGTAAATATGTGCAAGAGTATATTGATATCTCCTACTTCATCTTGTAAGTCTATCCTAGCCAGGGTTTTAGGCATTCTTGTGGTTATAAGTCTAGGGGTTTTTAAACACTATTTGTTTAAAACCCATAGACATGCTACATTATTATATTGATAGATATTTTTGGAGAAATTAGGTGTAATATCTATATATCTTTTATAATCCATTATTAGGTACATAATATCAATGAAATCAAGATCAAGATTTAGAATGTTTTATCCTTTATCATTCATTACTTCCCTATTCTCCACATCAAAGTGTTTATCTATGGTGAGCATAATCTTATGGATTTGTAATGAAATTGGTAAGGTTGTATCCTATGTAAAACCACTATTGTATATTCTCTAAATTTAATCATTCTTATATTTTATGTTGACTCTATTCTAGAAGTTTGTTAGGTTTGTGTGACCTAGATCTATGTCAGTTATTTCATTGATATTTGAATCTAGGATAGATGGGACACTAGGTAAATTTAACTTTAACTTCATACATCTTTTATAGATATGTACATTGGATAAATTTAGTGTGGTAAAACTAACTATAGAGTTGGCTAGGATTTGGACATGTAATTACAGGTTATTTTTGCACTTTAAACTTGGTACAGTTTTGTTATGATTTTGTAATTAAAAATTTTGTTGGGATTATAATGTGTACAATTATTTTTAAATTCAAACCAAAATATATAGAAGATTTTTGACTTGCACTTGAACTTTCAAGGTCCAAAAATATGTTTGGTGGTAAAATGGTTTACAAAAGCAAGTCAGACGTCTAATGGGAACTCAGATTTATTAAAGCAAGGGGAATTTCCACCAATATTTTTATCCTAAAATAATAGGATGGGTTTGTACCAAAATTTTCATATGGGATATTTTGGGAATATTCCAAATTAATTTATTAACATAAACCCTATATTTCTTTCCAAAAGATGTAAAGAAATACAACAATCTAGACTAGTAGCATGTGGATGATAAAAACAAGAAAATATAAGAAAAAATTTCAACACTGATACTCTTTTGACAATTTCAAATATAAAACCCTAAGTTTTGGAATAAAACCCTATGCATTTCTAAGAATATCAAATTTTAATGATAGAAGGAAATGTGAGTGACCTAGAAAAATACTATGTTTTCATGTATAGAGTTTGATAATGGTAGATTTGGTGCATGGTGTTTGCATTTATTGGTGATGGAGGTTTGGTTCATGGAGTTTCTTGGATATAGATCTTTATATTATGATATCACTTTTATAATGGATCTCTACCTTTAATTTGAAATATTAACAATGACACAAAAAACTTAATTATATATTAATAAAACACATAATAAATGCTAAGCATGGTGGTAGATGGATGAATGGACGAAAATTGGGTTATCAAAATAACTTTACAAGTTTAGAACTTGAAAAAATGTGATTTTATTTTTAATCTTCACTTTCTACTAAGGGGGTTTGTTGGAGGTAGGAAATGTTGTGGAGGTGGGTAGCGAGATCTCAGTTACACTTTGTTGTAGACACTTATAATTGGCCACCAATGACTTTATACTAGACTTTAGACTAATTCTTACCAATCATTGAAAATTAAGCCTAAGAATCACTAAAAATCTCAAATTTGGCTTCACAACATGAAATTTGGCCTATAGACCAATTAAATGGGGTAAATGCAAACATACAATTAAATCAATTCTTAGAAATGCTAAAATTCCTAAACATAATTAATTAAAATTATGAACCTAATTAAATGCCTAATTGAATCATCCATGAGTAATTAATGAATTATCAAAAATAAAATACAAAAATTAAATAATATCATATGAATTCATAATTACCTTTTTGTGAGTTGTCAAATATCCTAAAATATCTCAACATGCTTATTCATTACTAATAATGACCATTTGACACCTTTTAACTCTACTGAGGTTAATTAACTCACTAAGGTTAGGTTTGAACTCCAATATTCCTTTATTCCAAGGTAATATAACCAAGTATTTGCATTTTTTAAGTCTCATAATGGATCAATTTCTAAGCTTTGGTTAAAAATGATTTCAAATTAGGTAAAGGGTTCATTTTTATTAATTTATTTTTATACCTTTTGATTTTCATTTGGTAATTTCCTTAGCCATTTTAGGAAAAATTTCATATTTAAAATCTAATGGCTATTGTCCTTTTTGTAGGCCAATAACCACTTCTTCTCCTGTAAAGCCTCATACAATCCTAGAGTTACTAAGTGTTGCTTACTTGATTTATCCATCCCTTTTAGGGATTACTTATTTTTTGCTAAGTCTTATAACCTAGAGAAATAATGATGATGCCATGCATATAATTTTCACTTCATCACTTCCATGGGCCTTTTAAAATTCCAAATCAAGGATCTAACCTCCTAGATGTCTGGGGTGCTAACATATGTTGCATTCTACACTCCCTATTTCATCACACCTTATATATATATATATATATATATATATATATATATATATATATGAGCATAGACTAAAGACCTATATGAATGAGGCCATTCCATGTGGCATAATCCATATTCATTGTAGCCTATCGATCAACAATCAAGCTCATAGATGCCCAAGATCATGCCACATGGAATGATCCTATCTCCCCACTTGCCTAGGATGGTTCATATGTCTCCAAAACTTTGGTGATGCCTTTAATAAGTGATATATTGAAAAGTGTCAAGATATCACCTCATCTAGACCATAAAAGGAAATAGTGCCAGTTGGGACCCCAATCAATCCCTAAATGGGCAAATGACTGTCATATGGAATGAAACTATTAAATAAAAGACATGATAGCATCCATGTCAGCTTTATATGATATTAAATTGGGTGGTTAATTTTCTTGTAAAGAATGTTAAAGATTAGAATGCACTCCTTTGGGTAAAAAATGTTTAAGTTTGATTAAGTCTATTGATTTGGGGTTATTTAAAATCTTGTTTTGATTGATTTAAATCTTTCTCTTTAGACTAAGATGACTTGGATATTTGAATGATTCCTAAATTTTTTCAAGACTAAACATTACCAAATTATTATTAATTGAGACATGTATGAATTCCATTTGGGCTAATTGGCTTGGATTTTACATTATCAGATCTTGAGTCTCAGTCATTTTGCCTTCAAAGCCTTATCTTCTAGTATTCTGGTAAATTAAGTCACTTAGATTTCTATTTTTGGGTCAATTTATTCTCTTAATTATATAATTATATTGTTTTTATATGATTTTCATATTAATACTTAGTCATGTATCTTAGAAGTGGGATAAATTGACCATGTACTTATAAACAGGCCCCCTTTTATTCAGTAAATTTGTTAGCTCTTTGTCTCTTTTTTGGAGATTTTGGACTTAATCATTTCCATTTAATATTAAGAAAATCATAAAATAATGCCTTTTTTTTTTGAAAAGTATAAATGTTACTTCATTTGATTGAATTCTAATGGATATTTCCATGTCTCACAAGCCTAGAATAAACATGAAACTACCACTTGCCAGTCATTCACTATCTCATGACCCTTTGGACTTAGTTAAATTTGTAGGATATGTGAGATCCCTCAAGTACATGAGATGATGTCACATGACATAATATAGTTTTCCTAGGCCATAGGATGGTAAGTAAAATTTGAGTAGGTGGTAGACACATTGGGTGAATGAGATGATCCCATGTGGAAAAATCTCACTTTTCCACACTATTGAGCTAATCAAAATAGGTAGATAGAGAGGAGATGAAGTGATTCTTAGGGATGAATCCATGTGTTTGTATATCAGGGTTACAAATAAATCAAGACACATTGAACATTGATCTAAGACCTATGAGCTCTAGGTGAGTGGGATCTTTCCACTTGTCAAGATCTCATTGCACCCCAGTCCAAAAAAATTCAAGTGAACTAAGACATTCAAGAAAGTCACCAAATAGTAAATATCACCATGTAATAAGTCCCTAATATATAAAGTGATTACTATATTTTATTTAGTTTTTATCCCCCTAAAATTTAATTATGGATTAGTTGGGATGTCCTTCATTCTTATTTTCTTGGGATTGGGAAATATCTTCAAGAATTCAAATTTCAAATGGATTAATATTTTTAATTATTTCAACTAATGGTAATTTGGTGAATTAATGACCTAATGGGATTTCCTTACCTATAAAATATTAGTTATTCAATCGAATAGGGGTTGGGTAATTTATAAACTAATAGAATAGTTAAGTAGGAGATCAATGAGCCTTGCCTCTCCCCTTCATGTAATTTTATACTTTCTAGGTAGTTTTCCTTTGAAAATAAGCTAAGGTTATTGAACTTTAGTTATGTGTTCTCCCATAGTGTGTAATGAATCCCATTTTTTATTTAGGAAATACCTTTAATTTGAAATATTTGACAACTTATATTCTTGGTCCACACATGTATATGATGACCATATTTCCCTCCACTACATAGCTAAAGTTATCCCAGAATCTTTCACAATCTTTGCATACTGGTTGTGCTCTGATGACCAAATAAGGATTAGTTTATCAAAATATCTATCCACTTAATATAAGCAAACTTATTGTTCCATAGAGCATGTTCATCTTCCTCTTTCCCTTCTCTCTCTTTATTTTGACATTTGGCTTATAAACATTATTGAATTAGTTTAAGAAGTAATTTTATTTGCAATTAGTTGACAAGGTTTTATATAAATTACATGATATTTATTTTACTTGTCACTATTGAGCATTGTTAAATCTATTTGAAGAATGATGAGTGATAGTCAATTGTCAGTTTCTTGTAAAATTTAAATGAGTTGACCTATTTTATTCTAAACTTCCGCCTTATGAGTGTTAACCATCAAAGGCCCCTTGACGTGGAACAAACTATAATGACAAATTGGTTGAGATTAGTACATTGAGACCTAGTAGACAAATACCTTGGGGAGGTTCCTAACACATTATTTTAGGATATGTTGGGTGATTCCTCACTTGACTTACATATTGTCATGTGAACATAACTATATTGAAATACCACTTATTTTCCATTGAATTCCATATGTTACATGCATTACTTAATAATATATACATTTTTATGATGACATATTCTCCACATGTTGACATGATTCTACAAGATAAAATATTTATACATGATATGATACAATTTATTTTTATTTTTAGCTACATGGCTTACTGAATATTTCCCTAATTTCAAATTGATGCATATTAGTGTGTTTTTCATATATATTAAATAATATATGGACATATTTGGTTAAAATATATAATTTATAGTTCATATATTAAATTGGGATAGTATTTTTTAGTCTTTAGATAAATTTTTGGGGCATATGTAGGTCATATGTACTCCATTTTACACTATGAGTGACAGATTTTAGATTAATATAGATTTAGATACATTTTTGGGAATGTGCTTGTGTAGTCCATTTTACACAATAGATCAATTGGGAATGATGGTTGTTTGTGTACATATAAATTATTTCATATTTTAGTTTGGAATGATGTTCATTCAAGTACATTATGATAGATTTCAATTGGAACTAATTTAGTTGGGCATGATATTAGTTCATGCACATTATGACAAATTTTAGTTATCATTGATTCACTATGGATTGATGTTGGTTTATGATCATTCATACATTTTCACCTTTTCAATTATTTTTCAAGTGTGGATAAAACTCAAATTTATAAGTCATTATGCAACATTTGATCCTTAATTTTTTAATTTATGTATGTTGAGTGAAAACAACTATAAATGACTTTTGAATTTCCTACAGTGACCCTATTTTATGGTTCCACATTATCATCTTTGGGTTACATGATAAATGATAGATTAGATACATATGGGTTTGGGGAATTCATCTTCCAATCCATGGTCTTTTCTTAGTAAAATTTAAATTTTGGATTGATCACCATCAATTATTACATTTTATTCATATTATTCATAAAGTAAACAAAATTATTCAATGCTTCAAAAAATAATCATCTCCAAAAAATTCCATTGAAACATAATTTACTCACATATAGGTATACTCCTTCCTTGCTTTTTAAAATTTCAATATTCTAATTTAGATTTCAAAATTCATCATATGGACATTGACTACTACATTTCCATTGTAGTTTTTTCTTGAAGTATCTTGCACATTTGTGGCCTTATTACAAAAACAAAGTTTTTTTTACACACTCATGTATATATTTATTATTTTAATCTAGTATTTTCATTGAATTGTAATACTATAATAAAATGGTTGCATTTTTAGACACTAAAATCTAGTATTTGACTCTTGGAAATGACAATATTGACCAACATTTACCATAAATTACTTGTGTCTCCACAAAAAATTCTCACTTTCCATTAATTCACACTTGCATCTTATTTATGATTTTGATCTATTTTGAATTTATATCATTCACCTATAGGAACCTTCTAGTATTTACTAAATTAATTGAATATCATATTTAGACATTATTGTATCACCATATTGTATTTTTTTCTCCTAGATATTAACATCATACTCAGATAGTAACATCAATGTTATTGTATTTAGGTGGTCACTACCATCCTCCATCTATAAATGGATCTTTTTCAAAATTAAATCATTCCAATATGTTGCTCCATTCACCTAGCATGTTAATGGCATTGGAAATTAACCAATTGAGTGTATTTAAATACAAATAAAGGCCAATATTAATAACCATATAAAATTATTAAGTACTCCTTAGATACACTACTACAAATTGATAAAATATTTTTATTATTCCAAAATTGAAAATAAATCACTAAGAGCAGTCATCAGTCAAATATAAATCAAACTAATCTAGGTCAATTACTAACATTATCAAGATCAAATCCATTTTATGGGTGCATCTAGATAGCAAAAGAGGAAAATTTTAAATTCACATTTAGGATAATAACTATGTGTTATTTTAATTCCCTCTTTAATGTATTAGATATATAAGTAGAATTAAATCATTAGTGGAGTCGATTGGGATCAAATCAACCTTATTACGCTTCATCACTTTTTATAGGTTTTAATATTTCACAAGTAAAACAAGTTGTTAAATTTTTAGAAATTTTATATCTCCCAACCTCTCATTCAATCATTTAATCATTCAAAATGTGATCCTAAACAACACCTTCAATAATTTTATGCATCATGCTTAGATTATGCCACCAAAAATTATTTACTAACCAAGTTATTTCCAAGGAGTCCTAACTACTATTGTTTAAGATTATTTTTTGACATTCAAACTCAATAATATAGTGCCTTTCATATGCCTAATCATTTTCTATCAACATTGATCATAATATCTCTTATGCACAAATTTCTAAACTCAACCAAGGTTCTAATGCACCTGTTAGTGAATGCATACTTAAATAAAAGATCATGATTAATTACATTTTTAAGAAAATATTTCTCACAACACTTTATGAGTCTATATTATTCAATAAATTCAAATAATTTGATGATTTATTCCATATAATTGGATATCATGAAGTCTAGGTCCTTAAAATTTATAGTCATCTAAAATTTCATTTGAATGGAATGAGTATCACTTGATACCACCCTATCCTTATATTATCCATATACCTATCTTAAAGACTCTTTTAACCCTTTTTTAGATTATTCATAAACTCAGCCCTTGACTAGATATACAAAAATTGACATTATTCCACCTCCTAATCACACAGGGCCATTTTTCACCAAGTCTATCCATTTGAACAATAACATGGCCCTTGGGTCTATAGTGCACTACAATATTAGAAAAAGGGTAGTGATACTAACCCTCATCCTTATTTACCCATAACAAATATGTTTCCACTTACCAAAATAATTTAGGTTTGGCCTAGACTCATTTGATTTCTTGACAAGCACCATAACACTATATAAATAACACTCTCATTAATTTATCTTGGAATGGGGAAAATAGATGCAAATCTCATGAACAAACTTAGAAATAGTTGTGTAATTCAAGGTCATTGATCCCTATTCTACCCTAATTGTGTATACACTCATTTACAATAGCCCATAACTTAGATTACTCATGTTTCCAGTCTCAATACACACTCAAATCATTCCAACTAGCATTCCAACTAGCATTGACTTGCATTTGCATCAACACTTAAATTGGGATAACTATATCAAGTTTAATACCCTTTTGAGGTAGTGGTATGTATGAAAATATCAACACATGGGGTATTGAGGTCATGTTTATCACACCCTACTAACACCACTCTACTTTTACTTGTGTTATGTAAAACCTTAACAAACATAGAGGCTTAGGGTTTCACATCAAGATTAGTTAAAAACACAGAATAAATAGTGATTCAGCACTTAATCACATAGACATAGGCTTCTCAAAATAAGGTAGACATTCTCACAAAAATTCACTATTGCATCTTCTCAAGGTCATTATCATGGTACATGTGAACACTAGAATAATGCATTATTGGTAGAAAGTCTGAACTATTGTCCAAAGGAGATTATGACACCTACTTCTTATTGATGACACCCTACATTATTCCTAAACTAGTTTTTAGTCTATCATTTGTCTATCTCAATCATTTTTCTAGTTAAGAATCTAATTTTATAATTAATTACTATTTATAGGATAAGTAAATAAATTAATTATTGTTTAAATTAGTGGCTATTGATATTGTTAAATTTATTACCTGATTTATATACTAAACTCTTTATCTAATTAGGGTTTTACATTCCATAATTCTAAAAATAGATAAATCATTTGGTGAACCCAAGTTACTTTGAATAGTGACCAAAACCTATCCATAGATGTTCAAAGGGTTTATATCCTTCTTTTTCCTATTTCCTTTTGTTGCGATAGGCTTCTCAAATTTCATATATTATGTTATAACAACCCTCTTGTATTTTGTTTACTATATACCATCTAAAAATATTATATGACTTCTTTTAATAAGAAGTAATAGAATTAGTGGTAACCCTATTGATCATACTCATATTCCTTCCATTCTATATTATACCATGGATAAATCACTAGTTACTATAAACACCTCATTCCATCCACAACTGGCTTATGACAAAACTTTAGAATGATGTCTACCAAACATTGAAGATTAAGCCTAAAAATCACTAAATGTCCAAATTTCATCTACACACCATTCACTAATGCTTATAATCATTTTTATACATCCCTATTTTGGTTATTATCCCTATTTAATAATATCTCATGGATTCATGTCTAGTCACCTTACGACCTAACAACTAGCAGTTTGGCCTATGAACCCATTAAGTAGGGCACTTGAAAAAAATTTAAAGACCTAAAACTTTTAATCAAAATGAATAAATTAATTAAAATATATTAAATTATTATCTAAATTATCCATTTGAAATTAATTAATATCTAAAAATGGAAATTCAAAAATTCAAAATATCAAAACTCTTCATCATTATCATTATGAGTTGTCAAGCTCTCACAAAATATCTAGAAAATATCTAACTTGTGAGCCATGCTTATTAATTTAAAATAATAATTGCATGCCACCTCCTTAGCTCAGTTGTAGTTAGAATTAACTCACCTAAGTTTGGTTTGAACTCTTTCCATGCTTCATTTTAACCTAACTCAACTTGGGTGAGAGTTAACTTTGGAGGCTATAAATACAAGGCCTCACCTATTGATCTTTAATATCTTTTGGTTTAAAATTATTATTCTCAAATAGTTTTTTAGTTCAATTTTATTTTATAAAAATACCTCCAATAAGCTCTTCTATTAGTGTTGCCACACCAAATTCATAAGCCAAGCTAAGCCAACCAACATTACCAAGGTACCAAGGAAAGGTAGAGTAATGAAGCTTCATTGAAAAAAGAAGTTTTAAGTACATAGATGATAAATAAAATTCAACAAGCCATTTTAGAGTTACAATAAAGGTAAAAGGATGATTTATTTTGTTTTCTATTTGTGTCTTCATTTTATGATTGTTACCTATGCTCTCCCTAGTGTCTAGGCTAGATGTATTAGTGTTTAATGTGTTAGTTTTGATCTATTTTTATTATTTAACACTATACTAATCTACCTTACATGTATTCCTTGTTCACATGATGGCACACCTAGTGGGACCTATACCCACAAAAAGTTTTTCTGGGATTTTAGGACCTCATTCTAACATTTTTCATGTCAAAATCCTAACTTGATGACTAAAGAAAAGTGAAAAGTTGAAGCTCATGAATGTTACATAAGAATTAACATTTTTGCTCTATGTAGTCATGTTTTTCACTATGAAGTAACAATATTTCCTTGTGGATTAGTGATATTTCATTTTCATTTTATACCTGGTAGTTGTAATTTTGTCTTTAAATCTATGATATTACTTTAAGAATTACATTATTGCCTTTATAGTTGTGGTTTTGTAGGAAAGTTGTAGTTTTATCCTAAATTCATGATATTGACCTTATAATCAATTATTTTTCTTGTATAGTTTCAATTTTTCACTATATAGTTATGGTTTTACACTAACAATTTATTTTGTAGGCAGTTACAATTTTGCATTAACTAGTTATAGTTTTGCATTAACGAGTTGTAGTTTTTTAGGAAAGTTGTGGTTTTTATCTATGTATCTATGGCATTATTCTATGTGAAAAACAAAAGAAACCTAAGAGCTAAATTTTAATTGTCATTTTCTCATTTGATTTTAGATTCTAAGCACAAGGACCCGCTAATACTTTTTTCATGACCTAAAGACCAATGAAAGACATTTTTAACCCTTTAAGATTCAGCTCATATTTACATTTGGTTTTTAAAAATGTATTTTCCTGAATAATTTCTTTTTTAAAAAGTTATCAAACAATGCCAAGGGGATAAAATTCATATCATATTTCGCTTGGTGCTCTAAAAATGAACTCACACTCTAGTTAAGTGCTCATAAGAGATTTTATTTTTATAATTATTGTTGTGTGTTTTTTTCACAAGCTAAGTGTAGCATGTATTATCTCCCCCTATCCCCTTTAAGTAACTTGAGTGATAAAAAAATCTTCATTTATTGATTTTTTTCTCTTTGTCCAAAGTGTGGAAGGAAACTTGCTAAGGCACTCCCCAAAATTTGAGTGATTTACGTGATCCCCAAAAATGACCCTAAAGTCATTCCACAATTTTATTTTCATTCATATTGTCTTATGGGCGGTATTTCATATCCTCCCCATGGGTTCTCTAGGGAAGCATTTACCTAAGTATTCAACTCCCAACATCATTTCAACCCCACTCCATAGTAGGGGTATATAAATTGAGGTAAAATGACTAGGATGCTTTTTTGAGAAGTTAAAAAAAAACTTTGTTATTAAGAGACTACCTTGGAACATGGGTTTAACTCATACATACAATTACACTGAGTAATTTATGGATGTAGTGGTTGTGAAAATGATAAGACCTTTTCAAAAAAATATGATTAATGCATATCCAAATGATGTGTTGTGCCTTAGTGTTAATGACACATATGGGACCATTTAGAACATACAAATATTGATAGTTTTTAGACAACCCCACTTGCCATGGATATACTATCAATGCAAGGTGAGTAGCCCAAAGTTTCATGTCACCATACAAACTCTTGATAGAAGAGGGGGCCTAAAAACCCTATTTTTCATATGCATCTAAATTTTTAGATTAACAACATTATTTCCTCTCAAGAGTAAGTATATAGATAGAATTTGATAGTACGAAGCCACCTTGTTAATTTATAGGATTAAGATGATACACTTAAGTTTTTTTATGTCTTTTCCTCTTTAATTACATTATTTTGAGTCAAAATTATTTATTTGTTTAAAACACATATAAAATAATTCATGTTTGCACATCAATCTTTTTTTAAAAGAGGTGTTATGCCATCCATTTAACACCACAGTTTGCCTTAGTCATTTTTCAAACTTTTGTGTGTTTTTCACTTGTTTTAAAGGGGCATTGTGATGTTACTCACATTATTTCAAATACGTGTTTCCTTATATCTAATCACAATTTCAAAACATGTTTGCCTTTTGAGTCTATGCCTAGTATTGTTATTCCATCCATCTTGGTCTAGATTGTTCTCCATCTAAGAACCAATCCTTATAAATCAAGTTTGAAATGGTTTTGATAAGTTAAAATTCAAACATTGATTGGTTTGTACCTATGCCTCATGCAATTTTGGCATAGACATTTACCTCTCACTTTTGGATTGTGAAACTTTGACTAATTAATTTCTTGCTTTAACATATTTTTTGCCTAAATTTGGGAGGTTTTATATCTTTTGTGTGCCTAAATTTAAAGGTATTTTACCAATGATTAAGTTTGTGTTTGAATCTGAATGCCTAATTTGAGTCCAATTTTTTTAAATTATTATATTAATTACCTTGTCTTTTAGACCTAGTTGTTTCAATTATAGATTTTGTGTCATGTTTCCAAAAGAACTAGTAAATTATATTTCTATCCTTAGACCTTGTTTATGAATGTCTAGATTTTGTGTCGTATTTCCAAAAGCCCTATAATTTTACCTTTTATTTTATACCTAGTCTATTTTGATCCTAGCTTTGTGCTTTGTTCCCAAAGACCTAGTAAACTTTTTCATCTTTAAACCTCAATTAGAACTATTTGAAAAACATTTATTAAGTTTTGGCATTTATATTTATCCATTTACCTTGACCATTTGTGTGAGACATTTGACATTAGACCTTGGATACATTTTATACCAAGTTTATCATTGACCATTTTGGAGAAACAAATCCATTCCTAGACATACTAAGTTTAGACATTTTTTAATTTAGACTGCGTACCTATTCCTAGACCAATGTCACTTTCAAACCTAGACATAAACCTAGAGCATTTTCATATACCAAGACCATCCTCTTTGGGCTAATTACCAAACCCATCCATGTCAATTATAATATGTTGTGATTGTCATTATTTGGTCCAATTAACATAACAATTTTTCCATTTTAATGATAATGGTACTCGATCCCCTACCTATACCATTAACCCTCATTTAGTCTACATGAGAAACTAAGATTCATAGTGCCCAAGGATGACTATTATAGGCCTTCATACTTTTTTTTGTGTTAGAAACTATGCTTCATAATGCCCTTACATTATCATTTTAGGTCCTTCCAAGTATGTAACTTGTTATCTCAACAAGGTTGTGTCATTATGACTACACAAATCACATTTACCATCTTAAACTGACAATTAGTCTTTATTAAGCCCATATTTTATGAGTCTATTTATAAATAAGTCAATATTCAACCACCAATAATCCTTCATCCATTTCCAAAATTCCCCCACTTTAGAAAATCCATGCCAATCATTGAGCCACACCAAAGCTAGTCAGTACCTCTCCAAGAGCCATCATTTGAAGACCGAGATGTGTTCAAAATTGATATTTTACAATAAATTATAAACCAAGGCCAAGAGAACAAACCAATCTATGATGTTTTTTTTGAAAAACCTATTTATGATGAGTCAACCTATGCTGACTTACCTTCTGATCCTTTATCTTTGGTTGATGAGTCTCACTTTGACAATCAAATCTTTGTTGAGTCACATCTTAATGATTATAACCACCTTTGGGTAAATCATTATTCAACCATTGTCCTATTTTTAAATATCCCCCTTTGATAAGCTAATATTTATGGATTTATCTCTTTACATTTTCCCCCTCATTGTGGAGTCTCACTTTGACAAACCAATCTCTATGGATTCACCCCTCAACTTGTTCCCTCTCTTTGAGGGGATTTACCTAAACAAGCTAGTATATGTTAAACCCTTCTTCGATGAATCTATTTTTGAAGAGCCCAATATGCCATCATAGGCCATTATTTGTTTAATAACAAACATTCAAAAAACATAATTATAGTAGCATCCATAATTAAAGAAGAATCAAAATTGAAGTTAGGTTTTATTCTTGAACTGATATTATATTTAACATCATAATTAGAATCAACTTAGTCTCACAATTAGATTCAGAGTCCTTTGAATCAGACTCAACTTTAGAATGAGAATACATTCATGGTTATTATAACATTGTTACACATGACTTGAATTTTAATTGGAATACATTTATGATCCTTCCATAGTTTTTGAGGATGATTACTTCAAAATCAATAAAAGTTATCCTAGTATCTTGTACAAGGATTGTGCAACATTTTACCATTCTAAATGCCATTACCACCTACCAATTTATCCATTATATTGGAATTACACCTCCCACAAGTGTTTATTGGGATAAATATAATTTCACATTGTTAAACTGCATCCTTGCTGATATATCAGTTGCAAAATATAAAGGGGACCAAGACCACAATCATGCATAAGATGGATAATCTCCTTGTAAATCCTTTTCAGAGGCACTAAGGGGCAATCAATTTCAAAACTCAACATATTCTAGTATAAATTTTTTTGAGGTACTAGAAGAAAATCAAAGTCAAAAGTCAATATTCCTTAGTGAAACCTTCTTAAAGGCACTATGGGACAATAACTACAACTTCATTGGTGAAAACCTCTACAAGGTGACAACAGTTGAGCATAATAATTATTCACTACTTGATTAAGACATTATTAAAGATAACATAAACAAATCTTCCATTATATAACATAATCAGATGGTAGCATCTCTTAAGACCAAAAAAAAGGAAAATTTGGTTGTCCTATTGAGATAATATTCAAGAGTATTTAGCCCCACCACAACCAAATTTATGTCAAATCTAGAATCAAAAACATTGTGTGTGCTTGAATATATTGATATTCATTTATTTCTTAACCATTATACATTCCATTACAATCCATTTATTCATTTTATACCTATATTACACTACCAAACCAAACCTATTAGCTAATATTTAATCTTATTTACCATCCCTAGTTTCACATTCCTTTATATAGTCTATGAAGACATTTTGTCTCAAAGTTTGGAGGAAATAGAATCAATGACCAACGAAGATCACAATAAATTTATTAAAGTCAAATCAATAATAGGTTATTCATATAGTATCTATTCAAAAGAGGTGTGGGGTATAAACTTACATGATTGAACATTTTGGTCATATCATATGTTGATCAGACATACATCTCCACATCAGAAAGATCAATAGAACCATTTTACCTTGCCTTTCAATTTTATTTATTTTACTATTATTCCATACCTTTACATTTACCTTGCCTTGTTACTTAGGGGAAACCCTTTTATCATTATACCCCTTTTGTCATAAACATTTTTTCCCTTTCATTATATCATATATTATTCTAACGTATAGTCACTATTGACCAAAGATGTTTTTACCCTCCCTACCCACCCTTTTAACCTTGGTTCTTCTCCATTAGTTCTATAGGCAACTTTAGCAATTGGGTTTAGATGAAATTTTCACTAGTTGATTTAGTATTATAGATAGAAGCAATGTCTTGGATCACTATGATAGTGGTTTGACAATTACATTCTTCATTATTGTCATATTCTACCTCATTTTTGATACTACTAGTTATAACCACCTTTGGGAAAATTAGTGTCATTGGCGTATGCCATTTTTTCATAATTATAACTTCCTATGGGAAAATTAGGGGAAAATTTTTTACCATGCCTTTCCATATCACCTTGCCATTTATATTTCTATATTATACCATTTATTAGAATTCATGAACTCGCTTCTACCTAATTAGATTCCTCCATTGTAAAGGTGGAACTACAGTGACTTGAGGTCCTAGTTGGACTATGTTGGTAGCGTTTGATTCATATTGAGGTTAGCTTAGTCAAAAATTTCCCACACTCTTTCCATTTTAAGATAAATTTAAGTTTGAATGCTCTCCCCATTTTGTAATCAACCTAAGCCACACTCTTGCTATTTTATGAATTTGAATATTTAGTATCTCATCATTATCGATCAAGTTGAGATGCATATAAAATTTCAAAAAACATTTGTAAATGATATAGATAATCCTAAAAATTAAAAAATCATGAAAATTAGATTAGAATTTCCATGAGAAATATGAATCCATCAAATTTTTTGGGTTGGGCCATCTTCTTTTTTTAGTTTATTTCTAAACCACCTTGGTTTTTTTCATCCTATGTTTGGGAGAACTACATCAGCCTAACATCTGCACAGAGTATGTAGGTAGCACTTGGATAGATGGGGTATCTTAGGTTAGCTCAACCACACCTTATTTTAATTTTTTACCATTTATTTTCCTTAAGTATTTTGAAACTCCTAACTATTTCATGAGTAACAACTTATTATTTAATTTCCCCATCTTTTTTAGCCTTAAACTTTACACTCTTTCCATTTTTCAAGTGTATATTGTGTACATTATGTATTCAATTTTTATACATTAATGACCTATATAATTCACCTTATGTTCTCACCATTCTAAAATTAAACTCTATTTCAAATGTTCTCATCATTTTATGAGACCATTCCCATATTCCTTTGTAAGTCAATCACATTTTCTCGCTCATCCATTTTCTTCTATCCCATATCCTGGGAAAATTGCATTTATCCTAAATTTCCTGTTGGATCTTGCATTTATGGAGCTATGTAGGTAGTTTCCACTTACCTTGTGCATATGTAGTCATCTTAGCTACCCCTTCCTTTTCTTTCCCCCCCCCCCTTTTGTGTTTTTATTCTTTGTCTCTTATAGCCTAGGGCCAATGTGTGTCATCTTATGTGTCATTATTTCCTTATAGCCTAGGGGAAAACTTTTTCCATTGTTATTGAATTTTTACACTTGTATTGTTTTTATCTCACTTAGGGGTCACCCTATCACTAAGATTAAAACCTCTATTACACATGCATAAAAATTTTTATTAGCCATTATTTGTGTTTGTTTCATGTTTTGATTAATTTGTTCACTTTTTATTTCTTGGTGTTTTGTTATGCTTTTAGTTTATTAGTGTTTTGTATTTATGTTTATTTACCTATTTTATTGATTTAATTGTTGTGCCTTGACTTAGTATACATGTGTTCATTAGGTGATTCCTTGTGCATTATACTTAAGTCCATCCATATTCATATGTCAACATTGTCATCATGGTTTTTATCATTTGTACATTATTTTTTATTATTTATTAGATTGAGTGTCAATCCTTATGAATATTTTGGCTACATTATCATGGTGTTATATATCATGGTGATGTTGACATTTTTCCCTCACAAGGCCAAATGTTAAACCCTAACATTAATAACTTTTAATGAAAACTATCCTAGCCTACTCATAGTAATATTTTGCATGATCATATGATTTTAGTCCTATTTTGAGCCTTGGAAGTAAAAATGAGAGGTGTCACTAGTGTCTCATAAGGTTTTATTGTATATCCATTGTGTTATAACTTTCAAGAGTTTTTTAGTGAGGTTATAATGGTCCTTTTGGTCTTAGAGTGAGTAGATAGAATGTCAAGATGCCTTGGAGGTCTAGTAAAGGTGTCTGAGCATTATTTGAGGCTAGAATACAAAATTTTGTCTATGTGTAGAAGTTCATTATCCATGATAAACTCATCTAAGCCCATTTAACACCTTCATCACCCCTCATAAAACCATTAAATAATCCTCAAACCACTTCATATGAGTTATTTTATTTAAACACCTTATAAAGGTAAAAATATTTTGATGAAAATTAATTGAATAGGTCTTAATAGTTTCCATTATAACCATATTTCCATGACTTATACATTTCATAGCCTTAGAGTTCCATTTGAAGACTTATTTCAACCTCCCACTAGCCACATGGGCCCCACACATGCCAAACATATGTCATTTCAACTCCTCATGTTGACCATCAATTTGAAAAAACCAATTTACCTTTATTTTCCCTCCCTCTACCCTAAAATGGTATCTATAGCTCAGAGACATGAAGAAAATTGTGAAAATGGAGTTTTGAGGTACATTTGGGGAGTTGTATGGAATGGTACAGTTAGTCCTTATAAGGGGGGAGTCAGGTATTATAGATAAATTTAGTACATATATATGTAAGAATTTTTAGAGTAAAATAATGTAGATCAAGTCCAAAACCATTGATCCTTCTTCATTGGCTTATTTTTAGACCCAGATAACTCCTCCAATTTATGCTTATAACATACATAAGAGAGAGAGAATGGATGTCCTAGCTATTAGACACATGAAGTAAACTTAGTTAGTTTCCATCCATTGGAATTTATTATTGTATATAACCCCTAAAATCTATGAAAATTCCTTAAGAACTTAAATAATATGTACACCATCTTTATCTACATAGGCCAGGTTCACCAGAATGGTTTTCATGGATTATTGGATTCTTTTGTCAAACTAGTAAGTTATATAGTTTTCTCAAGTCTTGAAGGAGATTATCATGGAATTATTTATGATTTAATCACATGTGTGATCTCATATAACCATAAAACCTTAAATACAGGTAGTGTGTGTAATCTATAATAAGGACTATGTAATGTATAGAAGTTAAATGTCCTCCTCAAAAGTTGTTGGCTAAGTTAAAAGGTTAGTAGAGTGTTTCAAGTTTCACCATGCATCTTTATTCAAGTTAGAGGTCAAATATCCTCTTTTAATCTTATAATATCTCAAGGATAAAGTTCTTATGTATACTTTAGGACCACTATATGGTGAGAACCCTGTGTGACTTGATGGCATCTGTAGAACCTTCTAATGCAACTCAAAAACATGAAAATGAAGTGTTAAAGTGATAATGGAATATCACCATGCCTTGTGAAAAAATATACTAGATTTAATGTATGTCTCATAGGAATATAAATTATCTTCCTTGCCTCTAAACCACATAGTTATTTTTAGAAGATATTAAGGTTTTTTGCAAAGTTTAATGTGTTTCTAAGTTTCCTAGGTTTTACTTTAGGAATGTATGTGCCCCTTTTCCTTCCTCTAAAGTGGTATATTTTTTTGGTATGTGTGTGATGGTCTTCAATATTCATTTTTTTTTTATATGAAATGTTATTATCCTCCATTATACACCATTTTCTACCTTCCCATCTCATGTTGTTCCCCAATACAATTATACTATGTTTTACCCTTATTTTGATGTTCATACCGACATTTCACCCCAAAGTCACCCTCCTCCATTCATACATAATTAATTAAAAATAAAAATCATGTGAATGAATATATATACACCTTTTAACCATTAGGGGCCACTTCTCCTATCACATAGGTCATCATCTACAGTCAATTGATAAGATGAAGCATAAAGTGACAAGGGTCAAGAGGTGAAGAGAACTATGTGTTAGAAGTAGAGGTATAAGATAAATGAGTCATAGTGAGAGGTGTTATGGGATTAGGAGGTCTTGGTAGAGCTATTATATATCTCACCTTGTTACCTTCACTCTATAAGGTGATAATTCAACTAAGAGAAGTCACCTATAGTAAGAAAATAACCACATACAATTAGCTATTTTGGTTTATTATAGTAGAGTCTCTAAGGATACTATGAAACATTCATGAGAATACAAGGTAGTATGATATATATAATTAATTCATATAAGTAATGAAATAAAATATAATATATTATAACCATAGACTTCAAATGGATTTACTCATTCATAAACCCCTTTACACAATCAACTATGCAAGTGCATGCCTACAACAATGTTGATGTATATGGAGGAACACATCTTGATTGTGGTGAGAGGAAGTGTTAATACATGAAGGGTAAAGATTCACACTAGGTAAGATATCAATGATCACTCATCCAAGAAAACAAAAATACATCAAACACAAGAGAGCACCTAAAGGCAGGTAAAAGGAGGTAGGGTTGTGTTAAAATTCATGTAAAAGTAATGGGGTAGAATGATTACTCAGAGGATTTAAGCTTTGTCCCACTAAATCCATTAGTATCAATTGGGTTATTAGGCCCCCAATTTTTGTGAATAATGTTTTTATCTTTGAGAAAGAAGAATCATGATGCCCCACATAGGCCTATTAGGTCTCAATAGGCCTAAACATGCATATATGCATAAGGTCATTTCAACCACATGCTTAAAGGTTTCTCATGTGGATGGAAATATATAATAAGGAAATTATATAGATGAATTAAAATGTGATTCAAGTCATAAGAGACTTTAGATGGCTCAAAATGCTTTACTCCCTTAGGAACTCATCTTACAGGCCCCATATAGATAGTATGTAGGCATATGAATGTTTATAACCTTGTTAGTGCATATTGAGGACCACATATTAATTGTGATTAGGGGAATTATTCATTAATTAAAAATATAAGATTAATACTAAATTAGGGGGAATAGTACAAATTGTCACTCCTAAAGATAAAAATAGTATCAAACACAAGTTGGAGGACACTCAAACCTTCATAGGCATAAGCCCTAAGCCTGAGTAGAGGGTGGTATACAAAGAAAGAAAAATTGAAAAATCATAATATGATCATAAAATATCTAAGGCACATCATGGATACCTCCTTCTCACAAATAACTCCTGAAATAATAGAAAGGATCATACTCATAATTTTCATGTTCAATCATACAGTCAACAAGTAGTTCACTACTAGTCTAAGACAAAATTATGGTTTGAGACACCTGTAGGCATGGACAAGCCCTAAAAATAAAAAAAAATGGTGGTTATGACCAATTAAATGTACCCATTCCTTAATTTTTAATATTAAAATAGTGGGTATACCCATTATTTTGTCTCAAACCAAGACCTATTTATGACAGTTAGTCTTGAGGATTGAAGGGTGGATCTATGCCATGAAGGGTCTATAGATATATTTGGATCTATATAAGGTTTTATATCATTCCAATATGGTGATAAGGGTCATTATACATCCTAAAAAATATTTATCATTCAAATCTATAGTTAAGTGACTTAGAGATAGGCCAATGCAAATAGTCACACAAGCTTGCTCACAAACCCTACTATCATCTTAAGCTTCCTCCAAGATCATCAACAAGTTTTATGTTTAATTATAGATGTATGAATATGTTTAAGATCTGATAAGGAGGTTTAAATTTCAAATAAGTGAGGAAAGTGGTCCAAGTGTCTTGAAACCCTAATTGAGCCACTCACCCTATACATAGTCAATTCAAAGCTCACCTTTAAGTGCTCACCCACTTCATCACAAGCAAGATCATGGCCAAATATCCTAGGGAGGTATATTTTTCCATATATAATAAATATTCATGAGGTACTAGTTGGTATTCATGGGCTAACCTCTATGAATGATCCTTAATAAAATAGCCTATCAAAACTCATCTATAGATAACTGAGTGCCACCTTCCAATGCTCCTCTCTCCACACATTCTTTGCATGGGACCTTAGATATTCATATAATATAAGGAGGTAAATTAACTATATGTTCATGGTCATTTGTCTTGGCTTAGATGTCCATACACTATGAACTATCACTAAGACTCTTAAGTAATCATAAGTCTCTCTAAAACCCTAGGTAGAACCATTTTTATAAATCTTGATATCTGAGAAGCTTAACACCCTATAATGGTATAAACAGCACCTATAATGTCTAAATAAATCATAAGAGGACATATTCATGGGTTTTAGTTATATGAAATCTATATGGAATGCTTAGAAAAATATACTTTTCCAAATAAATGAGTAGAAGGAAGGGTACATGATAGTTTATAATGATTCCAATCCTTGGAGGGGATGGTTTGAGACCTTATTCAGTCTCTCATGTCATGATATTTCAAACTATACACCTAGAATGTTTTGTAAAACTCATCTCTAAACTTCTAGTCTATAGAAATATAAAATAGAGAAACATAACAAGCTAGTTTGGCATAATTACAATTATTATTTTATTAAAAGGGGCTCATGTTATGATGTAAGGGGTTGTTCTAGGTATGAGTATCACTCGTACATAGGTTCTCAAGCTTTATTTTAGGTCTTTCATGGATATAAAACACTAACACTTAAGAAATTATGCCTAATTGGCTTATTTGATCAACAACAAAGCTCAAAGTTGGCATTTAAGGGCTAATGAGGGGAGTTAATGTAGAGTATAACACCTAGTAACTAATGGTTTGAATGGAAAAAATGCATTTTAAATAAACATTATGAAGGTATATGCATTTTCAAAGCTTGGCATATGCACAAGGTTTAGAGGGTTGGTCAACACCTTAGGGAGACTAATTGCACCTTAGTTACACATTATAACTAACATTAGAGGAGTTATAGACTATTTTGAACATGGTAAAAGCTTTGGTAAGGTTAACTGAAGATGACTCAACCCCCATAAACTCATTTTCAATACTAAAAGGAGTCATTAAGGGAGCATCAATACATGGAGAAGGATTAAAGGGAATGCATAAATGATGTAACTACTATTTGAGTGGACTATGGTTATTGATGACCTCTCATCTCCATCTCCACACCATGTATTCCCTTATATCTCTTCTATTATGATATATATTAAGGGATTTAAGCCTTGTATTATATCCCTCAAGCTAGTATGAGGAAACTCTGCTAGTGTTTATACTTGTGTGCCTACTTGAACTAATTAATATAACTCTATAGCTTCTTCATGATTAACACTTAGTGTATTCATGCTTGTTTTGATATGAATAGTTGTATAATCTTCCCTTTGTATGTCCAAGTTTCACCTAATTACTAATAAGGTTCTCTTGTAGGTCATCTAGTGTGTTATGATGCTTATGGATCAAAATTGAGGTGGATGTTTGATATTAAGTGCCTTGAACTAGGCCTTATTCTCATTACCCTCTTGTTTCAATAACTCAAGATAACCTCTAGGTGAAACATTATTGTTTGAAATCCATTAAAGGTAGTGTGTTAACTATATGAATTATCCCCTAGTGTGTTAAGAGTCCAAGATAAGAGAGTGGATGAAAGATCATCTTAGGTGCATCACCAACCTTTATTATAGGTTTGCTTCATGCAACTTCTTTACCTTTTTCATCCCAACATATTAGGACTTAGAGATAGAATTCACATGAAAAATTATGGGAGTTATCCCCATAAAAATATATAGGTTTGGCTTAGATAATAGGTAACCCACAACCTATAGGTCAATCTAATGTCAATCTAGGTCTAAGTTGTATGTGAACAATCTTTTCCTCAATAAAGGTATAACATAGTTACCTAAAAATATTGGCATGCCTGATGGGATGAGATTAAAGTACCATAAATCATGCCTTGATATGAGGTATAATAATGTTGTTCACTCTTTTATGAGAAAACCTATGATGTTTCCAATTCCATCATGATCCTCAACAACCCTATCCTAACCCTTATCATCTTTATATTCAACCTTATTACTCCTATGATGAGTCTCCCTATTGCTAAGACTACCAACCCTATTATGAGTCTCATTGACCTCCTTGGTAGTATAATCACTCATATAATTAGTCATGTTAGTTGTATGAAATTATTGACTAGCCTACTCATGCCCCAAGTCAATCAATATCTAGCCTTAAACATACCCTATTGGACTATGAGAGATATATGGTGAGCATTGACACATTGAAAGGGTATGGGTAAGATATCCCCAAGTATGTTATTGAAGGGGCTAGAAATTCATTATAGAAAGCCAAAATAGACCAGTCATTTTTCATGAGGGAGGGTAATTTAAGGGGAAATAATGATATGTTAAACATAGAGGGACTAATCTCCAAAGTTGAAGATAGGTTGATAGTGTATAAATGGAAAAAGACTTACCATCATCCATATTATCTCCCCTCCTCCATCCCATGTTAATATTACACTAAGAATCTCATCACCCCTCAAAATATTCCCTTAGTTGAGTATCAAATCCCACAAAATCCTTCACAATCCCTAAAAAACTTTCCTACTTAGAAATCTCTCCAAAAAAGAACTAAAAATGTAGGAGAAGAATGCATTGAATGGGATAGTCACCATGAGCAGACCCTTGATCAGTCAAGGCTTGATTTTGAAGCCTACCTTGCCAAGAAAATTGAGGTTGTATACCAAAATTTATATCAAATAGTGGCATCTATAAAATCAATACCATCTCAACTAAGCACACCTCCTTTCATACCCTAAATTGGAGTACACTCAACACAAGAAACTCCTAAGCCTAAGTTTCCATCTTAGAACAAAGTTTTGTAGTCAATAAAGAGATAACAATTTTTAAAAAATTATGAGATAATTCAAGGGTCCAAAACATTTACTTCATGGAAATCTATCCAAACCAATGTGCAGAAGAAGGAGGAGATGGTGGTTGTTGAGGACAAGTAGCTAAATGAAGGAAATATGGCATACATCTCATCTCAATTGAAGTCACTCTAGGAATATCCTATGCCATGTATTAGGAGAGATCATACCATTGAAGAGGTGAAGAAATAAAACTATAATGAGGTGGAAAATTATGATGATGACTTATCAGATATTGTAGAGGAGCTTGTCCTTAGAATATCCCTTGGCAAGGAAGGATACCATTTAGCCTTTAAATATGTAGAATATGATGAATTGTAGGAGTATGATGAACCACATCAGAGATATGATTCCATTTGGAAATATGAATATGAATTTTAGTATGTCCTTAATGATATGATAACTTCCCTTCATCATGGCATTCCTCAAGATCTTGTAGTAGTTGTGAGAGAAACTAGTAGACTAGCTAATGAGGATAGAGGACAAGGCAAATTTGAAATCTTTAAAAGTCATAAAATGTTTTTTGAAGATGAAGGAGTTTTAAAGGATCCTTAAAGTGATTTTTTTGACATTATAATGGAAGGTTACAAACTCCTTGAATCATGTTATGAGCTAATACAAGTTGAAAAAGCCAATGTCATCAATCAAAAAGGAGACAAACCTTTAAGCATACCACTCTAAGAGAATATGATGTGTGAAGATGACTTTTTTGAAGTTTTAAAACAAGGTTACCAACACCTTCCTCTACATACAATCACATATCCACTCTTGGAGGATAAGAATGAACCTAAGTGGCTTTAAGAAACTATCAAGCAAGATCCACCTATTCTTGAAAGTAATTCTCTAGGCATACTACAAGATTTGATTCAAACAACCCAACATGATCAAGAGAAATATATAACTAAGTTACAACTGATGTTATTCTTGAAAAGAATATAATTATGGAATGGTTATGATTAGGTATTAGACTAATACATTCAACCTATGTAGATAAGACTTGAGAAAAAGGATCCATTTGCCTTCTTGAGAGGCCATGAGTATGACAGGGCCTTTAGCTACAAGTGGGATCCTCAATGCAATAGGTAGTATATGATTACAGTCCTATCATCATGTGCCAAATTTACCTCATGGAGATAAATTGATCAAAGGAGTTTCTTGTTTGATCCTAGAGGAGAAGTGATGTATGCTTTAGTTAGTTATTTTTAATTGGTTCAGTAAGTGTGTCATACAAGTTTGTAGGTAGTTGTATATTGATTTAGTTACTTTCCTTGTTTGTTCCTATCTATTAGGTGTGTTTCATAGAGTTAGGTATGGTATATTTTATTATCTTTGTGTGTCTTATTATTATTGTATTCCAAGAAGTGTTATTAAGTACTAAAATAGTTATAAAATCCAAAAAAATGGTTCTCAAGTCATATTACCTTGTTTGATTCATCACATCATTACTATGATGAAAAAATCTAGGTTATCTTGACTAGTAGGATAGTCCCCCATCAAATTCACCAAAAATATTGACATTTTATCCTCATAGGGCCAAATGTTTTTGATTATATAAGGTGGCTAAAACAAGGGGTTGAACCCTTATAAAATAGCAAAAATAAACCCTAGACGCATCAACACAAAAGAGCCTTGAAATATTTATAACATAGCCTTCTTAACTAGCATAAACAATAAAGATAACACAATCAGACTAAAGATAGTATGTATGAAGAAGTAGAGAATAAACAACATCAAATAAACCCAAACTAAGGAGAAAGATTCTCCCATATTTTAGCCAAAGATATAGTAAATTCATCCAAATTTTTGAAATTCTCATCTTTGTCCTCCATAGCTATAGTCTCAAGATCCTGCAACACAGAAAGATTAAGTAACATAATACACCTGAGCATAGTGGAAATTGAGTGTTCCAATTTCTTCACATGACCCCTCAGGGTAGAAATGTCATTCATATAATCAACACCTTCCTCTATCTCATCAACAACTTCCTCCACAAACATCCTTCCCCCTTCACCAACATTATCCTCAGAATCACCAATAGCACCACTAGAAACATTAGTCTATTTGTTCCCATTCTTACCCTCTACATCTTTGGAGATCTCCTAGACTTCAATAACCTTGGCCTCATCCCCCTGGGTGGATTATTTAGAAGTAATCTTCAAATAATCAATAATTTTATCTTTTGGTGTAGGTTTTCCAACAATCCTCCCTAACCTCCTAACCCTAAATGATAATCCCTCCTTATCCTTGGTGGATAGATTAGTTTTACTACCAAGTCCCATAAGAGTGTTGCTAATATTTTTAGGGCTCCCCACATCATCTTACACAATTTCCTCTTCTACCTCCTTAATATTCCTCTTCTTACTCTTCACACTAATTTTAGAGACTGAAGTCTAGGTAGCAATCACCATGGTAGTCTCCTCATTAGATAGAGAAAAGGAAACCCCTTTCATCTTATGAGAAGTAGGGGAAGGGTAAGGCTCTTCAGATATGGTAGTATCATTAGGGTTGGTATAAATTTCACTGGTATGAGACTAGATAGGCTTAGGTAGCTCCAAAGCAACGTGGAAATTATATAAGTAGAGAATAAGACCCTCGTGTAGGGAAATGGGTTTCTTGGAGGGTTTCTAAGTTGACTTATCTTTAACCCTAAAAACCAAATGATCAAGGGAAGACAACAAATAAAATAAGAAGTTAATATGAGCATTACATCTAAAATGATATAGTAAAGGAAGATGATAATTGTAGAACCTAGTAAACTACCCTCTAGAGTGAAGTATTTCATGAGGAGGAAACACATTTCATCCCACGGCTCTTATAGCTTGGCCCATTCAAATCCTCCCTAGTAAGGAGCCAATTATTTACCTTCCCCAAGGTATAACTTTTGGTTAGAATGGTCCACCACTTTCACTTTCCTTTATAGCTTGGTCCCATTAGTTTTTAGGCTAATCACCATAGAAATACTTTCTCAAAAACCTCAAACCTAATTCTCCCAATAATGACTCTATGGTTATGCCAAGACTGAGCAAATTGCTCAGATAAATTTTCATTGTAGCCATTAAGCCATTCCAAAAAAGGGTTGATACCACCTTCCTTATAGTAGTGCCAGACCACAACATTGTCCTTAAAATCACAATAAGAAATTGTCTCCATTCAAATCCTATCTCTTCCCATTATAGCCTTCTAAACAAAGACACAAAATCCCCAAAACCAAAAATTTATAGAGTTATTATGAAAGGTGAGATTAATAGTTTGATAATGAATAATGATAAGAAGTCTACATATATTATCATTAATGAGAGCCACCTTTTGAAGGACCAATTAAAGCCTACACTTCCCATGCTTGAACATGATTATAAGGAATTCTCTATAATTAGCAGATAAGCAACTCACCTTAACACAAGGGAGTAATAAAGTAGAGATGACATTGAGCAATCGAAGTAAAAAAAAAACATGTACTTTAAGATACACATTAGCATCTTCCAACAAAACCACTAGATTAAACTATCTTTCCTCAGATAATGAGTCATCATTAACATGTTATCTCCTTTCGAATTAAGTCCCTTATGTTTAAATGGATGTTATTAATTTGACACCAACAATGCCAATTTGAAAATTATTGACAAAGGTCCACAAGAGAATCCACAACCCTATTTCCCTCTCTATATATATGAGAGATATTAACTTTGGGGATCCACTATAGAAGGATCTATATATACACTATAATGTCTTTTAGTTTCTAGCCACAAGTCAACACATTATTAATAGCATCAATAACAAGTTTGGAATCCCCTTGAATATACAATTGCCTAATATCAAGTGAAAAAGCCAAATTTTCCCCCCATAGAAGAGCAGAGGCTTCAACATAATTATTGATTTGAAAGCCTATCCCACCAGCATAGATAACAACCATCCACCCTTTGTCACCCCTGATAATCCCACCACCACCAGCCTTACCATCTACCTTAGATGCCCATCAAAATTTCATTTGAGCTAATAAGGCTTTAGGGAATCCATCTGGTATTTAATCTCTACAACTATTTGGAATTATTATGAGCCAGGATTTTGTTTAGAATTCTCCAATTAGTCACAATTTGCTCCTCTTTTTGAGAAAGAGGTTTTTCCACAGTTTTGATGTGAGAATTGGTCACACTTTTCATGAGGCTCTTATAAAAGGAATGAATAACTTGAGAAGTATCCCTAGCAGAATCCCTAAGAATTTTGTTATTACGTTATTTCCATAAAATCCAACCAAGATAGGGTAGAGTTTGGTTCTAAAGCTCAACAAGCCATGGATGAGAAAAGGTAGGACACCAGTTGGCAATGACTTTCCTAACATCAGAATTACAAACCCATTGAATTCTAAAATTCCTTAAAATAATATTCTAAATTTCCCTACCAAAATCATAGTGGAGAATTAAATGAGAGATAGTTTCCTCCTTCTCAAAGCACAGAAAGCACCTATTGACCAAGGTGAACCCCCTCCTCTGTAAGTTATCTTGAGTTAGGATTTTGGTATGAATAGAAACCCACCAAAACATATTAATTTTAGGGATAAGTTTATGATTCTAAATGTTCCCCCAAATCTCATTTTTATTCACATCAAGGAGCAATAGGTGGTAATTAAACTTAACAAAAAAATTTACCTTTCTTATCTGGCCACCAATATAGCTCATCTTCCTTAGGAAAAAGAGGGATTCTGACACCCAGCATCAAAATTTGGGTA
Organism: Torreya grandis; assembly: GCA_037957365.1. NCBI lineage: Eukaryota > Viridiplantae > Streptophyta > Pinopsida > Cupressales > Taxaceae > Torreya > Torreya grandis. The sequence continues at coordinate 175,529 of JARHVA010005357.1, read as the reverse complement.
GATCATATCCTAGAAGAGAGATTAGGGTGATGGGTATAGGAATCCAAGAGATTTTTCTAACTGCTAATACCATTATTATTATGAATATAATGACAAACTTTAACCCCAAAAAACTATGTAGTAATGCCAACAATACCTCCATAATCACCTTGAGTAACCAGGGCCTTATGATTCAACAAAATGTCTTCCTAGAAGTTAATAGAATTACCATTCCCCAATTTCCATCTAAGCCCATGCTTGAGAAGACTTCTAGACTTCATGATTTTGTTCCAAATAATAGATCCCTAGGGAAGCCCTTCCTGATGGAGAAAACTAAAGTGGTCAGTTCCATGAAGATACTTGGCTTGCATAATGTCCCCACACTCTTTATGGTTGTGGATCAAATTTCAATTTATTTTATAAAGGAGGTATTTATTCATATTCCTAATAGATCTAATTTTAAGACCTTCATGAGATTTAGGAAGACAAACCTTTTCCCAACTAACCAAAGACATTCTCTATTTATCTTCCACTCTGGTCCATAAGAATTTTCTTTGAATCTACTCCAATTTTTTAGCAATAAACCTAGGCATTTTAAAAAGAGACAGGAAGTAAGTAGGAATACCTTGAAAAGAAGCATGTAGAATCTAAAGATTGATAACACTATTGAGTAATTTCCCCTTCCAACCAACTAACTTCTTCAAAGTTATTTCTAGAATTCCATTCCAAAATCCTTGAGACACCTCTTTGACCATAAGGGGGAGGCCAAGGTAAAAAACAAAAAGATCAGCTTCAACACAACCAATAATATTAACATTTTTTTACTGGAGATTAGTTGGAGTATTAAGACAATACACACTGCTCTTTTGAAAGTTTATGTTTTGACTAGAGGCTTTAGAATAGTCATTTAAAATATTCTTCCAACTATAATTTTAGACCATCAAAGAGATACCAAAGAGGATGGTATCATCCACAAACTGCTGCACAGACATAGAGGGAAGGGAAGAAGTGGGTTTAATACCCACAATTTATTTAGAGGTAATATTAAAGTGAACATATCTCCTAAGGGCCTCAGCCATCATAATAAACAAGTATGATGAAAGAGGATCCCCCTATCTAATCCCCCTTAAGGAAGAGGAAAACCTCCTAGGGATGCCATTGACCAGAACGAAGAATTTAGTAGTGGAAATAACCTCCCTAATAAGAAGGGATATTTTATCATTAAAACCAAACCTTTTAATGACTTTAAATAGGAATTTACATGAAACTCTATCATAGGCCTTGGAGACATCTAATTTTAGAGCCATGCCAGGGATTATAATATTGTCCATAGAGTTGATATTTTCATGAGTGGAGATCACAACATCAAGAATTTGTCAACTAGGGACAAAGCCTTTCTAAGAAGGGGAAATAATTTTATCTAAATAAAGCTAAAACCTTATGACAATAAATTTAGTGCACATCTTATAGATGGTATTACACAAGCTAATGGGTCTAAAATTAAAGATATGCATAGGCTTCATCTTTTTAAGGACAAGAACAATAAACATATTGTTAATATACTTTAGAAGTTTACCAGTTCTAAAAAAACCCCTCATAAAAGTAGTGACATCAACACCCATAATGTCCCAATATTCCTGAAATAAAATTGGATGAAAGCCATCAGGGCTAGGGGCTTTGAAAGGACCCATAGAAAGTAAGGCAACATGAACATCCTCCTTAGAAATAGGTTTTAGTATTTCAAATTTGTCTTCTTTAGTAATCAAATAGGGGATCTTATCAATAAATTGGTCCATAATCCTTCTATTGTCAACATTATTAGCTTGCTCTAATAGAAAATTCTAAAAAATAACATAGCTTGGTCCCCAATCTCATTGTCCTCAGTGATAATATTTCCATTTTCCATACATAATTTAGAGATAGAATTATCCTTCCTATGTTTCATGGCTAAAAGATGAAAAAGGCAATATTCCTATCACCTTCTATGAGCCACTAAACCCTAGACTTTTGTTTCAAGAAAATCTCTTCTTTGCTCATAAGATTCTTCTAGTCATAAATTAGATCACATTCCTCCTATATAATATCATCAATAATATCTCCTTGAGCCATAAGCTATTGAAGATCAGCTAATCTTCTAGACATAGTTTTTTTTTGGCTAAACACACTGCCAAAGCTATATATGTTCCACCCATGAACTTCCTGTTTAATGTGAAGGAGCTTTTTGACCAACCTAAACATAGGAGTACCTTAAATGGGAGTTTTCCACCATTGAGCCACAAGGTTTCTAAAATATTTATGTTTAATCCACATAGATTCAAATATGAAAGGGAAAGGACCGCACTTACACTGTTCCTTCCAACTAAAGAGAATAGGACTATGATTAGACATGGTTCTAGAAAGAGGCTTCAGACTCATATTATGATGATTATCCTAATTGCTAAAAATAATAACTCTATCCAATTTTACTTGAATCATTTGATCTCCTCTTCTTCTATTAGACCAAGTGAAAATTTGATTCTATAACTCCATATCCAACAACCCAAAGGAATTGATAAAATCCACAAAGTCAAACATGCTATCAGTATAATCAATAATACCCCTAGATTTATTGGAAGGATATAAGGGGGTATTAAAATCCCAATCCAACATCTAATGAGAATGAGGGAAAGTGGAAAGATTATTACACAAGTCCATCCATAACATATTCCTCAGGGCTCTAGTGTTTGGAGCATAAATATTGATTAAGGAACAATTTAAAGAAGGCAGAGAGAAGATAACAACCAGAAAGTGCATGTTAGAAATAACAAGTGAGCTATAGATTTTAGCATCATTCCACATAGTGACAATCCCTCCAAAGGCTCCCGTATCTAGGATAATATAGAAAACAACCTTGGGCCATATATAATCAACTATCCTCTTAAAGATCTCTTCATTTATCTTAACTTCTTGAAGTAACAAACTATCTAACTTATTGTCTAGAATATAGTTTTTCACTTCAAACTGTTTAGTGGGACTATTGAAGCCCCTCAAGTTCTAAGACATGATTCTCATTGTGAAGGTTTATGAGATTGGATCTCCAATTTTTTTTCTAACCATTGGAAATATCCCTAGAAATCTCTCTTTACCTTATTTCTCTAAGAGTTGGTCTTACTTGTTTAGAGTTTTTTCTAACATTTGTAGACTTTTTAGCCCTTTAATTCTTTTTCTTATGGGTAATCCAGTCCTCATGGTCATTACCACTACCACTCAAACTGATTTCAGTGGTTAATGAAGGAATAGTTACCTGATAAATAATAAAATCCTTCTCTATGAATTCAACTATGGTTACAGGAGGGAGAAATCTCGCTTGGGGGATGTTTGGGAGGTCATAACCCTATAATTGCAACTCGAATCTAGGATCTGGGCCCTCTGTCCAATGGAAGCCAGGGCCTCATCACCTTTAACAATAACCTCTATAGATTGGGAATGAATCTCACCCTCTTTAATTTGAGTATTTTATTTAACAAGGACCTCATCACCTTTAACAATAACCTTTCTCCATAACCTTCTCAAAATAATCTTTTTTGATAACATTTTCCTCAATGCTCCCCATTCCCTAATCAATAAGGGTATCATCTTTGGGTGAGTTATGTTCAACTTCATTCTTAAGGTCAGCATTGCCTCCCATTTGATTTACCTTATAATGGGTCATTAAATGTCCTTTATTCTTACAAATGTGATCGAAAGTAGTATCATTGTCATACATAATCGGTTGGGTCCAAATCCCATATTTGGAGTTTAATTCTATGGACATGGGAAGGGTTTGGTAGATCTCCACATTAACACAAAAATGAGAATACACATAATGGGACGTAATCCAAGTGGTGTTATTTGAAGTCACATACTGACCAAAGGTATTACCAATAGCAAAAAATATATTTTTGTCTTAAAATTCCAAGGAAAACCTTAGGAGCCTCACCTAAATGGGGGCAGACTAGTTCATATCCATGCTAGGATCAAAACCAAGTTTTCAAGAGCATAGAGAAAGTGAATGGATGTCATAGAGCCATGGCCCTCCTACCTAAATAGCTAACATATCCTCCCTATTCATAAATTTAAATAAAAATAACCCTCTTACCATAGCGATGACTAACACACTACTTTTGATCCTCCATCGATTAGCCACCCACTTCCTCACCATCTCAATATTAGGACAAAGGGAGAAAAACTTGCCGACTATGGAAAGATCCATGGCCACCATTATTTCCTCAACCAAGTCATCAAGAATATCCAAAGCCATTCCTTCCACTGATTCCATTCATATAAGGCCAAATGTTAACCCCTAACATTAAAAACTTTTAATGACAACTATCTGATCTTTCTCATAATGATATTCTACATGTTCATGTCCTTTTAATCCTATTTTGAGACTTATAATTATAGATGAGAGGTGTTATTGGTGTGTTGTAAGGTCTACTTGTGTATCCTTTGTGTCATAAATCTCATGAGTTTTTTGGTAAGGTGATAATGGTCCTTGTGGTCTTAGAGTGAGTAGACAAAGATTCAAAATGGCTTGAAGGTATAGTAAAGGTTCTTGGTCATTGTTTGAGGCCATAATATGAATATTATTTGGCATGTAGAAGTTAATTATCCATGATACACTCATCTAAGCCCATTTAGAACCTCCATTACCCCTCCTAAAACCATAAAATACTCCTCAAGCCACTTTATATGAGTTATTTTATATAAAAACCTTATAAAGGTGAAAATATTTTTATGAAATTGCATTGAATAGGTCTTTATAAGTTTCATTCTAGCAATATTTCCATGATTTATATGTTTCATAGCATTATAGGTCCATTTGAAGACTTATTTCCACCTCTCACTAGCCACATGGGCCCCACACATGCTAAATATATGTCCTTTCAACTCCTCATGTCAACCGTTAATTTAAAAAAATCCATTTTACCCTTTTTTCCCTCCCTCTACCCTAAAATGGTGATTCTAGCTCAGAGACATGAAGAAAATGGTCAAAAATGGTGTTTTTAGGTGCATTTAGCGAGTTCTACAAAATGGTATAGTCAATCTATATAAGGGGGGAGTCAGGTACTATAGAGGAATTTAGTAAATTATAAGATGTTTCACATTAAAATAATGCAAATCAAGTCAAAAATTATTTCTCTTTATTCATTGGCTTCTTTACAGACCCAAACAGCTGCTTAGTTTTATGCTTATACCATATAAAATAGAGAGAATGGAGGTCCTAGCTCATGGCCATAGGAATTACACTCAAGATTACATCCATGGGAATTTATTCCTATATTGACACCCTAAAATTTATGAACATTCCTTAATAACTTAAGGAATATGTATACCATCTTTATCTACATAGGCTAGGTTCAACAAATTGGTTTTCATGGATTATTGGCTTGTTTGGTCAAACGAGTGAGTGATCTAGTTTTATCAAGTCCTAAAGGATCTTATCATGTCATTAATTATGATTTAATCACATGTGTTAGCTCATGTATCCATCAAACCTTCTAGAATATTAGTGTGTGTAATCTTCAGGCAAGACTGTGTAATGTATAGAATTTGAATGTCCTCCTTAGAAGTTGTTGGCTAAGTTGAAAGGTTGGTAGAGTGTTTCAAGCTTCACGATGTATCCTAGTTAAATTTTGAGGTTTAATAGCCTATTTTCATCTTATAATATAACAAGGAGAAATTTATTATGTATTATTGAGGCCACTGTATACTGAGTACCCTGTGCAACTTGATGGCATCTACAGAACCTTCTAATCTAACTCAAGAACATGAAAATGGAGTGTTGAAGTGATAATGAAACATCATCATTCCCTTTTAAAAAATATACTAGATTCCATGGAATCCTCATAGGATTATAAAATATCCTCCTTGCCTCCAAACCACACAATCAATTTTCTTAGATATTAATGTTTTTTTCAAAGTTTAAGGTTTTTTTGAGTTACCTAGGTTTAACTTTAGCACTATGTCTAACCCTTTTCCTACCTCCAAAGTGGTATATTTTTTTGGTATGTGTGTGAGGGTATTAAATATTCATGTGGTTTGTATATTAGTTTTTATTATCCTCTATTCCACACCATTTTCATACCTTTCCATCTCATGTTGTTCCCTAATACCATTATACTATGTTTAACCCATGTTTTGATGCTCATACCCACATTTCACCCCACAGTCACCCTAATCCATCCATACATCCTTCATTATAAATATAAATCATGTTAATGAATATATATAAATATTTTAACTATCATGGGACATTTCTCCCATCACCTAGGTCATCATCTATATTTATTTGATAAGATGAGGTAGGGCGCTGCAAGGGTCAAGAGTTGAAGAGCACTATGAGTGTTAGAGGTAGATGTGTAATACAAATGAGTCATAATGAGATATTTTAGGGGAATATGAGGTCTTGGTATAAATATTATAGATATTAAATTCTTACCTTCGCTTTCTAAGGTGATAATTTAACCAAGAGAAGGCACCTACATTAGGCAAATAACCATATATAATTGGCTATTTTGGCCTACTATACTAGAGTCTCTAAGGATGTCATGAACCATTCATGGGAATATAAGGTAGTATGATATATATATAATGAATACATATAATTAATGGAAGATAAAATAATAGAATATCACTAGATACTTCAAATGGATTTACTCACTCATAAATTCATCTCACACACCCCTGTACATAGTTAATTATACAAGTTCATGCCTACAACAATATTGATGTATGTGGAGGACAAAATATTAATTGTGGTGAGAGGTAGTGCTCATAAATAAAGGGGAAATATTAATACTAAGTAATATATAAATGATCCCTCATACAAGAAATCAAAAGGACATCAAACACAAGAGAGCACCTACATGTAGGTAAGAAAAGGTATGACTATCTTCAAATTCATTTAAAAATAAAGGGGTGGAATGATTACTCAGAGCATTTAGGGATTCTACCACTAAATAAATAAGTATATATTAGGTTTTTAGGCCCTAAATGTATGTGAAATTTTTTTTAATCCTTGATAAATAATAAGTTTGATGATCCACATAGGCCTATTAGGTCTCAATAGGCCTAAATAGGCATATAAGCATAAGGACATTTCAACCACATGCTTAAAGGTTGATCATGGGTATGGAAATATATAATTAGGAAATTATAGAGATGAAGGATAATTTTAGGTAAGTAATAAGATAATTCATATGGCTCAAAACTCTCTACTCCCTTAAGAACTCATCTCAAAAGCCCCATGTAGATAGTCTGTAGGCATATGAATGCTTCTAACCTTGTTAGTGCATATTGAGGACCACATCTTGCTTGTGATGAGGGTAGGTATTCATTCATGTAAAATATAAGATTAATAATTAATTATTCATCATAATACCAATGGTCACTCCCTCTAAAGATCAAAATAACATTAAACATAGGTTTGAGGACACACAAACCTTCATAGGCATATGTTTTAAACCTAAGTAAAGGGTGGTATGCAAAGAAAGAAACATTAGAAAATCATAATATGAGAATGAAAATATCCATGAGGCACATTATGGATACCTACTTCTCAAAAAAACCTCATGAAATAAAATAAATGCTCATACTCAGAATTTTCATAGTTAAACATATAGTCAATAGGTAGTTCACTTCTAGTCTAAGCCAAAATGATGGTTTGATAGACCTTTAGGAATTTCGAATAATTAAAATTAAATATGAATGGAAATAATATAAAATTAAAGGTACCCATGCCTTCATTTTGGATATAAAAATAGTGGTTATACGCACTATTTTGTCTTAGACCAAGCCCTACATGTGATAGTTGGTCTTGTGTATTGAAGGGTGGATCTATTCTATGAAGGGTGTGTAGATATTTTGGGATATAAATAAGGTTTTGGATCATTATAAAATGTTTATAAGGTTCATTATAACTCCTCTAAAAATTTTATAATTCAAATCCATAGTCAATTTCCTTAGATATAGGTTAATGTAAATAGTCACACAAGCTTGCTCACAGACCCTATTACCATCTTAAGTTTCCTCCAAGATATTTCAACAAGTTGTATGGTTAATTATAGGTGTATGGAGATTTTTAAGACCTTAAAATGAGGTTTAAATTTCAAATAATTTATTTAAATGGTCCAAGTGTCTTAAAACCCTGCTCGATCCACTCACCCTATACATAATCAATTCAAAGCTCACCTTTAAGTGATCATCCACTTCATCATAAGGAGGATCAAGGAAAAATATTATAGTGAATTTTATGTATCCCTATGGAATAAATATCAATGAAGGATTTTTTGGAAGTTTGGGATAACCTCTATGAATTATCCTTAAGAAAATAACTTGTCAAAATTGGTTTATAGATAACCTGAGTGCCACCTTCCAATGCTTCTCTCTCCACACACTCCTTACACAGGACCTTAGGCTACTCATGGAAGATAAGGATGTTAATTAGCTATAGGTTCATGGTAATTGGTCTTATCTTGGACATCCATATGCTATGAAATATCACTAAGACTCCTAAGTACTCATAAACCTTTCTAAAACCCTAGGTAGACCTAGTTTTAAAAATATTAAAATCTTGGCATCTTAACACTATGGAATGGTATAATAAACACCTAGAATGTCAAGAAAACTCAAAGTAGGACCTGGTCATGGGTTTTAGTTGTATGTAATGCTCAAAAAATTTTACTTTTATAATGAAATTACTAGAAGGAAGGGCGTAGGATAGTTTAAAATGATTCCAATCCCTGGAGGGGATGGTTTTAGACCTTATTAACTTTATCATGTCATTAGATGTCAAAATATGCACCTAGAAAGGTCTCCATAACTAATCTCCAAACTATTAATCCTCAAAAATAAAAAATAGAGAGACATAACCATCTATTTTAGCATAATTATAGTTGTTTTTTTTTCAAAAGTGGCTCATGTGATCATGTAAAGGGTTTTTGTAAGTATGAATCTCACTCATCTATAGGTTCTTAATATTTATTAAAGGTATTTCATTTCTATCAAACACCAACACTTAGGACAATTATGCCTATTTAGTCAACAAGAGAGCTCAAAGTTGATGTAGAGGAGATAATGAGGGGAGCTAGTGCAAGTTATAATTCCTAATAACTAATGGTTTGAATGGGGACAAATGAACTTTCAATAGCCATTATGAAAGTGGAGGTAATTTTAAAGCTTGGGACATGCAAAAGGACCTGAGGGTTACTCAATGACTTAGGGAGACTAATTTCACCTCACTTACACTCTATAAATAATATGAAAGGAGTTATAAACTATTTAGAGTATGGTCAAACCTTTGGTAAGGATAATTAAATACAATTGAGCCGCCATCACCTCATTTTCAATGTCAAAAGGAGTCATTTAGGGAGCATCAATTCATGGAAAAGGATTAAAAAGATTGCATAATTTATGTAACTACCATTTAAGTGGACTATATTCATTAATGACCTCTCATATACATATCCACACCACATTTATCCTTTTCTCTCTCTTTTATTCTACTATATATTAAGGGATTTAGGCATTGTATTGTATCCCTTAGGTTGGTATGAGGAAACTCTACCAGTTTTTATACTTATTCACCTGCTTGGATTGATGAATATAAGTCTACAACTTATTCATGATTATTACTTAGTGTATTTATGCTTGTTTTGATATGCATAGTGGTATAGTCTTCCCTTTATAGGTCCAAGTTTCACTTAAGTGCTAACAAGCTTCCCTTATAGGTCATCTAGTGTGTAATGATGTTTATGGATCAAACTTGAAGTGGATGTATTATATTAAGTATGTTAAACAAGACCTTATTCTCATTATGCTCTTATTTAAATCACTCAAGTTAACCTCTAGGTGAAACATTTTTATTTGGAATCCATTGAAGGTAGTGTGTTAAATCTATGCATTGTCCACTAGTATGTTAAGAGTCCAAGCTAAGAGAGTGGATGAAAGATAATCTTAGGTGCATCACCAACCTTTATTTTATGTTTTATTCATGAAACTTATTTACCCTTTTCATCCTAACATATTAGGCCTTAGAGATAGCATTCAAATGACAAATCAGGGGAGATAGCCCCATAAAAATCTAGAGGTTTGGCCTAGATAATAAGTAACCCATAACCTATAGATCAATAAAATACTAGTCTAGGTTTTAGGTGGATGTGAACAATATTTTCCTCAGAAAGGATGCAACCTATTCACCTAACAAGTGAATACCATCATGTACTACAACAAAAATTAGCTCGAAGGAATTTACAAGTAATGATGGCATGGTACTTCTCCTTAGTCAACTAAAAAATTCTTGATCTATCCAAATAATTTACCAAATACAAAGTAATTAAATCATGAATTAATTTTAATCCTTGCTAGTTAGGACACACATATCCATACTAATAGGTTACCCAAATTCATATTTCTCCTTTGTACCAACTTACTCTTAATCCATGAGTACAAATTTAGTTTGTAAGCCCCTTTTTCCATTTTTACATATTATTCCAATTGTAGTGTCAATGATTATAACCAACTTTGGTAAAATCATTATGTTCCAATATACCTAGATGATTATGATTATAACTACCTTGGGAAAAATTATTGTCATTCTCCTTCCTTGTAGGGGCATATTTTCATTATGTTAATGATTATAACTACCTTTGGGTAAATCATTATCTCTAACCACCCAACTAAGGACTATTTTAATTTTTCAAATTATTATAACCACCTTTGAGAAAATAATTATCTTTTTACCTCACTATTTTAATGATTATAATTGCCTTTGGGCAAAACATCCTTTTTATTTTCCCAACTAGGGCACCTCACTCTATTGATGATTATAATCACCTTTGGAAAAACTATCCTTTTTATCTACCCAATTTGGGGATCTCAATATGCCACTAATTATAAATAACTTTAGGAAATTTAGTCTTTTCCACCCCCTTTACCTTTTGATCCCATCATATTCCTTCTTTCGAGGGACCGATCACCAACCTTATTTGTCACCTACTCCCTCAATGGGACATTTAAGGCTCATCCATCACCTGTTATGATATTAGGCATTAAATAGATTTTCATTATTTTATAATATGTTACTTTACCTATATCTTTCAATGCCTTCCCAAATAGGAGAAAACTTTAAACACTTCATTTCGGCCACAACTGGGTTTTGATTAGACTTTAGATTGATTTATATCAAACAAAATAAATTAATCCTAAGAATAATTAAATGTCCCAATTTCATCCACACACCATTCATTAATTATAAAAATCATGCTTATTCATCCTTATTTGGGGTATTATCATGTACACAATAATGACCTCTCATGGATTTATCTCTAGTCACCTAGTGACTTAACAACTGACAGTTTGGCCTATGGACCCATTAAGCAAGGAACTTAAATAATTACTAAAAGACTAAAAATGTTAATTAAAATTAATAAAATAATTAAACTATATTAAATTATTAGCTAAATTATCCATTTATAATTAATTGGTATCTAAAAATGAAAATTTAAAAATTCAAAATATCAAACTTCATCATTACCTTTATGAGTTGTTAATATCTAACAAAATATATAATTTGTGAGTCATGCCTATTAATGAAAAATCATAATTACATGCCTTTTCCTTAACTCAATTTGAGTTATACTCAACTCACCTAGGTTTTATTTGAACTCATTTCATGCTTAATTTTAGCCTAACTAAACTTTGCTGAGAGTTAAATTTGGAGGCTCTAAATTCAAGGCCTCACCTATTTATCTTTAATCTCTTTTGGTGTAAATTTATTATGCTCAAATAGGTGAAAATAATTTTTTAGTGAAATTTTATTATGCCAAAATACCTCCAATAATATCTTGTAGTAGTATTACCATGAAAAATTCATAAGCCAAGCTAAGCTAACCAACATTACCCAAGTGTCAAGGAAAGGTAGGGAAATAGAGCTTCATTGATAAAGATTTATTGAGGACATAGCTGAGAAATCTGATTTAACAAGTAATTTTAGAGATACAAATAAGGTAAAAGGATGATTTCTTTTATTTTCTAATTGTGTTTTCATTATATGCTTGTTACATATACTATCCCTAGTTTCTAGGCTAGAGGTGTTAGTGTTTAGTGTGTTAGTTTTGATTTGGTTTTATTAACTAACACTATAATAATCTCCCCTTCATGGATTCCTTGTTCATAGTTACAACCCCACTAAGTGATCCTTCACATCCTAACTATGTGGACTTTAATGATAATACATCATAATATGGGCAATATAATCAAGACCTTGATGATGCATAAGATGGAACTTGGGACACACTCCTCCATCCATGATGATAATATTCTAATCAATAAGGATGAGGTCTTACAAAGTTTCAAAGATAGACTTTGGGAATAGTCCCATGATCATGCACATATTTTACAAACTATACTATAAATAAAGAACACATCACTTTCTCAATTCTTCAACCCCATAGATGTTAATATTAATACACCTACTATGGAGGAAACTTAGATTATAAAAAAACCTACTATAAATAGCCAAATCTCACTAGTGGAAACATCTCTTATGGATAGTACACATCCATACTTCTTAGATGTACAATCCATTAGACAAGAGATCCTTTATCTATATACCAAGGTGTTATATCTTCAGCTAGGTGCTATTAGAACATCTCTTGCCTTGGATTCTCATGTGCTTCTACACACACCTTTGGAAAAAAATCTAACATAAACTCCTTTGTTATCCAAATTTGTAGCACCCAATATTACAATGTATGATTGTAAGGGTGACCCAGAGCATCATTTATGCACTTTTCATGTAGTATGTTTAGACTACATGCCCAATTATTGGCTCCTAACTAGGTTGTTCCCTAACAATAAAAGTAATTTACATTAAAATGGTTTTATGATCTCCCTAATCAATATATCACAACATGTAATCTAATTGAATATATGTTTATGCTATAATTTTCAATTAACATCAAGGATAAGGTTTTATAAGCTCAAAGTGTACAACTGAAGAAAAACTCTAATGATCCAATAGATGAATATGTCTTGTAATATAAAACCATATTAGCAACTATGACTAGTCCCATAATGGATAGATAAATCTAGGACATATTTAAGAAAATATTATTACCATCATTACATGAATTTATATTACTCATAAGGTTTACATCATTTACATATTTATGCCATACAATGAAGGAACAAGAAGTTAAACTTATCTCCATGACAAAGTTAAAGTAAATATCTAGATCAGATTCCGCTAATAAGAGTTCAAATAAGCCCCCTTATAAGGTTAGACTCAATGAAAATAAGAATGAGCACAAAATTATAATCAACATAGCATTAGATCTAGCTCCTCATATGATTTTATTAGCTCCTCCAAGGAGACATTTTACAACTCTTCTTGAATCACCAGCTCACATTCCCTAGTTAATTTTGGAATGCAATGTCACATCTCTCCCTCCCATCAAAGAGGTTTATACGACTATGCCTCTTCCAAATAACTATGATTCTAATGAATTTTTTAGTATCACAGGGACCCTAATGCATCAACTTACAACATAAGATCCAATATTTAATAGAGGTTAATATCATTAATTTAAGCCCTCTTATTAAAACACCAAAATCATAGCCAATTGAAGTGAAATCAATGAAATTATTTTAGAATCCATTTTCAAATCATATGGCTAATGAGACAATAGACACTTCAAGTGTTCATTAAACTTATCAAGGAAATCCACCACCAACATCCTATCATACTCATACAATGCACACACACCCTCTAAATAATATCATTGGTATGTATCATACTATAATACAAGTTGTAAACACCAAATTTTAGCCTCAACTAGCTTCCAACCGCATTTCAGACTGATTCCTACCAAACATTAAAAATTAAGCCTCAAAATCACTTAACATCCTAATTTCAACCATGCATCATTCATCAATTCTCATAGCCATGTTGGTGTTTCTCTATTTGTGATACTAGCCTATATGCAAAAATAACCTCTCATGGATTCATCTTCGATCACCTTATAACCTAAAAAATGGTAGTTTGGCCTATGGACCCATTAAGTAAGGCACTTGATAAAATATTAAAAGAGATAAAATGCTAATAAAAATCAATCATATAATTAAATAAGATTAAATGCTTAGTTGAATTTTATATTTACAATTAATGATTATCTAAAAATGAAAATTCAAAAATTCAAAATATCAATCCTTTTCATCATTGCCTTGATGAGTTGTCAAGTTCTTCCAAAATATATAAAAATATCTAATTTTAGAGCCATGCCTAATAATTGAAAATTATAATTACATGACATTAACTCAAATAGAGTTAGCCTCAACTCACCTAGGGTTAGTTTGAACTCATTCCATGTTTAAACTCAACCTTAACACACCTTGGGTGAGAGTTAACATTTGGGGCTATAAATACAAGACCATGCATATTGATATCTAAACTTTGATAATGTAGTGTTATTATGTATAATTTACTTCATAATATATTTAAGTAGTGTTACCATGCCAAATTCATAAGCCAATAAGCCAAGACAAGGTGCCAAGGAAAGGTGAAGCAAATAAAGTTGCATTGATGAAGATTTATTGATACACAAAACAGCAAGCCATCTGTAGCTCCAAAGAAAGTAAAATAATGGTCTCATTTGTGTTCTAGTTGTGTTTTCATTTGTATGTTTGTTACATATGCTCTCCCTAGTGTCTAGGCTAGTGGTGTTGAGTGTTTGTGTGTTATTTTTATTTTGTTTTATTATAATAACACTATACTAACCTACCCTCTATGTATTCCTTGTCCACATGATGGCACACTCGGTGGGACCCTCACCCCACCAATTTGTTTCCAAGACATTTTAGGACATCCTCCTAATAATTTTCATGTTAAAATCTAAACTTGTTAACCAAAAAAGTTTAAATTTAAGGCTCATGCATGTTTTATAAGAAATCACAATTTTGTCTATACATTTGCATTTTTGGTTTCTAAAATCATGATATTGAAGAAATATCATGATTTTACAGTCATAATATCATTATACCTATCATTATTTTGCTTTTAACCACCATATTTTTCTAACTAATAGACTATTTGAGAAGAAAAAGTTGTGATATTGCAATATTGTGACTTTGCAATCATGATATTACATGATAAGTAGTGATATTGCCTGATAAGTAAAAATTGTGTGATACGTAGCAATATTGCCTAACCATAGAGATTTGCCAGTAACTATTTTGTGACTATAAGGTAAATTGTGATTTTTCATTAAGAGTAATGATTGTGTCTTAGATTTTGTGATATTGGTATAATAGTTGTGATTTTGTGCTAACCCTCTATTTTTCAATAAAATAGTGATGTTGTGCTAATAGTTATGGGTTTTCAAGAAAAGTGGTGATATTGCTATGTATTTCTATAGTTTTTTACTTTGTGTAAAATTTTAGAAACCTAAGAGCTAGAATTCAAAATTCATTTTCCCACTTATGTTTTGATTCTAAGCATGAGGACCCCCTAACATATTTTGTAGGACCTAAAGGCCAAGAAAAGACATTTTTTAACACTCTAAGTTGTAAAACTCACATTTGAATTTGGTGTTTCAAAATATTTTTAATTGAGTTATTTTTCATTTTGGTTAAGTTTTAAACAAAATGGTAAGGGGATAAACTTCATGACATATTTTATTTGGTATTATAAAAATGAACTCTCACTTTAGTTAAATATTCATAAGAGTTCTCATTTTTATGTTTGATGTTGACTGTTTGTTTTTCAAGACGAGTGTCATGTGTATGCTCTCCCCTTATCCCCTTTAGGGAACTTGGGTGATAAAAAGTGCTCACTTATTGCATTTATCACTTTTATCAAAAAACATGGAAGGAAAGTTTCTAAGGCCCTCCCCAAAATATGAGAGATTTGGGTGACCCCAAAAATGACCCTAAATTCCTTCCACTTTCTTTATTTTATGCATTGTGGATTGTGGTTAGGAGTTCATCATCTCCCTATGGGTTCTATAGGGAAGTGTTGACCCAAGAATTCATCTCCCAACATCACTTCAACCCCACTCCATAGTATGGGTATAAAAACTAAGTTTGACTTATTGGGATGCTTGTTTGAGTGATTAAGTAAACTCTATTAGTAAGAGACTATCTCAGGAAACATGTTTAACTCAAACATTACACTACATTGAGCAATTGATGGATGTAGTGGTTGTGAAAAAGATAAGACTTTTTCATGATATGATGGTTACTACAAATATAAATGACATTTTGTGCCTTAATGTTAGCCACACCTATGGGACCATTTAAAAATTATAGAAATGGATAGTTTAGACAACCCCACTTATCATGGACATACTATTGATGCAGGGCAAGTACCTTGAAGTTCCATATCACCATATAAACTCTTGAGAGAAAAGGGGGCATAAAAACCCTACTTTTCATGTGAATTTTAATTTTTGGATTAAAAACATAATTCCCATTAATAAAAAGTATATATATGAAATTTGACAATACGAAGCTACCTTGTCAATTTTTAGGATTTATGACATACACTTAGGTGTTTTTGTCATTTTACCTTTTTGTGTGCATTTATCTTAAATCAAAACTATTTTTTTGTCATACCACATTAAAATAAGTCTAAAACATTTGCATTATATTATACACCCCTTTGGCTATTACTCTATCTATTTATGTTGCACTTTTTACCTCAAAAAGTTTTTCAAAAACCATTTGTATGTTTCTTGTTTACATGGGGCATGGTTACACTTCCCATTTCATCTCAAACATTTGACCTGGATATTTTAGTCCAAAATATATTTCCATGTCATTTGTTTGAGATCACATCATTATTATGTAAGATTTTTTCCCATATCTTTTATCTTTTTAAACTAGGTTCCAAACCATTGTTATAACATCTCTTATTTCAAATGTGTAGCTATACTACCCATTTTGGTTTATCCTTTTGCCTTAAAATATTTGATTCTTTTCACACTAAATATGAATCTCAACATTTCAAAGTAAAAAACTTAAACTAATAAAGTTCACACTAAAGCCTCATCTAATTTTGTCTTAGGTTATCCACCTTTTATGTTTGGATTGTGTTACTTGTTTTGGTTTTATATTTGGTCTCTTAAATACCCCTTGCTTAAACCTAATTCTTATTGTTTATTTTGTGCCTTATTTAGAGAATCCTTTTAAGCCACATTGTTGTCATATGCTTTATTTGAGGTTGTTATGCCAATATTTTGAGTGTCCTAGTACCTTTGTTTCAATATTTTTCATGATTCAAACTTTAATTCTTAAGTGAGTCAATTACCAAGTGTCATCTAAGCTAATTCTCTTAGTTTAATTTGATTTTTAGTTATTGTTTTATGTTCTAAATCTAGCCTTATTCTAGTACAATTATAACTACCTTTAAGCAAATCATTTTAATTTCTTGACCTTAGTTCATAATTATTCTACTTTGTTTAGACACTCTTATGATTGAATATGGTTGCCTATGGGAAAATTAATGCTATATCCATAAATGATTTTGAATCATTATAGTACTTTTGGTGATGATTATAACTGCCTTTGGGTAAATCAATATCATTTTCTTGGAACAATTTCACTTTTATTTTATCTAACCTTTTATTAGTTTATTTTTACCCTTTTAATCTATTTTACATAGCCAAGGGACATTTTTTTATATTTTAATGGTTCGTTATCTTTAGACATTTTGTTTCTCATGTAACCTACCCATGGATATAAACTTGCCTCATTACACAAGGAGTGGGACCATGTATAATCCTAGCTATGGGAACTTTGTGACCAATGACCCTTTTCTTCAAGAGTCATATGATGATGTAGCTTATAAGATAGATCTTGAACTATCGTATAACATTACATACATTGAACAAAGGCATGACCATCAAGCATAGTATTTGGTGACACCCCCATCTTTGGGCCAATTAATGTACCATGTTCACCCTTTTAATGATAACATTAACCAATAAGCTACCTATACTATTAACAATCCTTTAGTCTGTGTGAGCCAAAAAGTTCCAAAACATCCAAGGACTACCATCCCAAGACCTTTTAATTTGTCTTGCAATAGAAACCTAGATTCATAACACCCTAACATTACCATTCTAAGACCTTATCCTTTGGCTTGTGATAATAGAAAAGATTCATAACACCCTAACATTACTATTCTAGGCCACTCCAAGTATGATAGCTTGTTATCCAAATAATGTTGCATAATTTCATCTAGATGACTCATAGTTATCACCCTAGATTGGCAACCAGTATTTATTAAGTCATATTAAATGATCATATTTGTAAAGAGATCATTATCTAATTAACCATAATCCTTTGTCCATTTCCAACCTTACCCCACTTTAAAAAACCAATGTTGTTCATTGATCCATAATCGAGCCAATAATTACATCTCCAAGAGCCACCATTCGAAGACCAAGATGTGTTTAAAACAAATACTTTGCAACCACTAGTAATCCAAGGCCAAGGGAACCAACCAATCCATGATGTTTTTATTGAAACACCTATTTTTGATGATTTAACCTATGATTAATCTCCTTTTTATCCTTTACCTATTATTGAGGATTCTCACTCTAACGAACTAGTCTTTGTTGAGTCATGTCTTAATGAGTATAAGTACCTTTGGGAAAAGCATTATCTCAACCATTATATTATTTTTAAAGATCATCCATTTTACAAGTTAGTATCTATGGAGTGTCACTTAACCTTCTCCCCCCTCATTTAGGAGTATCACTTTGATAATCTAGTCTCTATGGAGTCACCCCTTGAGTTGTTCCCTCTTTTTGAGGGGCTTCACCTAGATGAGCCATTCTATGTTGAACCCTTCTTCACTGAATATATTTTTCAAGAGACCATTATGCCATTATAGGCCATTACTTATCCAATACTAAATGATCAACTAGAAATAATTAGTATCATCCATAATTGAATAAGAATTATAATTAGATAAGAATTATAATTAGAGTTAGGTTCTATTTTTGAATCAGTATCAGATTTAGCATCAAAAGTAAAATCAACATCAATCTTAACATTGGATTTAGAGTCCCTTGAGTTATAATCAAATTAAAAATTGGAATACATTCATGGTTGTTACAACATTGGTTACACATGTCTTTCAAATCAATTTAAATACATTTATGATCCATTCATAGTTTTTAAGGATGGTTATTTTAGCATTGACATAAGTTCTCTTAGTACTTCTATGAGGAATGTGATGCCTCTTCCCATTACATTACCATTCCACATACCATTAAAACCAATAAACATATCCATTATATTATAATATCTTCTATAATAAATGTTATGCCTCTTCCTAATCCATTACCATTCCACATGCCATTAAAACCAACCAACCTAGCCATTATATTAACATTCTAACTCCCAAAAGTGTCGATTGGGATTGATATAATCATACCTTATTGAGTTACATCTATGAAAACATATTAGTTGAAGAATATCAAGGGGAATAAGACCACATACATGAATAATAAGAACAATCTCCTAGTGAAACATTTTTAGAGGTGTCAGGGGGAAATAAAAGTCTAAAATCAACATCTTCTAGTGAAACCATGTTTGAGGCACTCGAAGACAATCAAAGTCAAAAGTCAATGTTCCTTAGTGAAACATTTTTGGATGTGCTATGGGATAATAAAGGAAACTTTATTGGTGAAATTATATTTAAGGTGCCAATATCTAAGCACAATAGTTATTCACTACTTGATGAAGATGTTATTAAAGATAATGTTAATACAACTCTCAATATACAACATAATCAGATGGTGGCTATTCTCAAGGTCAAAAATTAAAAAAATATGGTGGTATTTATTGAGAGAATACTCACAAATCTTCATCCCTACCACAACCAAAATTATGTTGAATTTAGAATCATCAAAATTATGTGTTCCTAATAATCCCACTCTTAATTTATTTCTCGGCCATTATACAATCCATTTATTCATTCCAAACCTATATTACATTAATAAATCAGACTTATTAGCCAATATTTATAAATATTTACCATCCTTGGATACACTTTCCTTTATAGAGGCTATGAAGATATATTATCTCTAATTTAGGAGGAAATAGTTTCAAAGACCAACAAAGATCAAAATAACATTATTAGAGTCCAAATCTACAATAGGTTCTTGATAGAGCATCTATTTAGAAGAGGTGTGGGATAGTAATTTAAATATTTGAATAGTATAGTTGTATCATATATTGATCAAGACATGCATCTCCACATCAACAAGAACAATATAAACATTTACCTTCCTAGAACTATTTACCTTGCCTTTTCCATTTGTCATTCACCTTGCCATTATTTCAAACCCTACCATTTACCTTACCTTATCACTTGGGGACAAACCTATTATCATTATAACCCTTTTTTCATAAAATCATATTACCTTCCCATTTTCCTCACCTTAAAATCCTACCATACCTTCACTATTAACCAAATTTGTTTGTACCCACCCTACCCTACCCTTTTGACCCTATTTTTGTTAGTTCCTCAAGCACCTTTAGAGGTTAGATTCATACCACATTATAGTAGTTAATCTAGTATTATAAATAAAGGTAGTATCTTAGAATATTATCATAGTGATTTGGTAGTTACATCCTTATTTTGTTATTTCATTTCATTATGAATACTACTGATTATAATTGCCTTTGGGAAAATAAGTATCCCCCTCTATGTTACTAATTATAACAAACTTTGGGAAAATATGTATCATTACCTATGAAAATATTTACTAATTATAACCACCTATGGGAAA
This sequence comes from Torreya grandis, assembly GCA_037957365.1. Lineage (NCBI taxonomy): Eukaryota > Viridiplantae > Streptophyta > Pinopsida > Cupressales > Taxaceae > Torreya > Torreya grandis. The sequence goes on along the minus strand of JARHVA010005357.1, from coordinate 154,728 downwards.
ATTAAGAACAACACTTTTACCTTACATTATCATATCACCTTGCCATTCCTATGCCATACTATGCCATTTGCCTAATTTGCAAACTTGTTGCTACCTATTCATATTCCTCCACTGTTAAGTAGAACTATAGTGGTTTGAGGTACTAATGGGACTATGTAGGTAATGCTCAATTCATTTTGAGGTCATCCCAATCACCCTTTTCCATGATCTCATCACTTTGTGAGCAATTTATGTTTAACCACTATCATCATTTTGTGATTTGGACCATTTAGTATCTCATCATTTTGTGATTTGGACCATTTAGTATCTCATCATGATTTTATGCTCTTGTCATTTTACAAGTATTCTTAATTTCTCATACACTTTTTGTTTTGCAAGACCCTTTCCATATTCCTCTATAACACAATCCTATTTTCCTTATCATCAATTTTTTTTTCTATCCCATTTCCTTGCAGGATTACATTTGGCTTGAAGTTTATGTTGGACCTTGCATTCATGGAACTATTTAGGTAGTATACACTTACCTAATGCATCTGGAGTCAGCTTGGCTAGCCCTTCCCTTTCTTCTATTTCCCACCATTTTATTTATTTGTTTCATGGTTTCATATATCTTAGGGGTAATCTTTTCCATCTTGTGTGTCATTCTTTCCCTATAGCCTAGGGGAAATATTCTCCACTAACACTATGATTAACCATTGTTTATGTTTGTTTCCTTTTCTTTTTATCATTTTATTTTGTTTTATATTTATTTTTGTTTTTTGATGTTTTATTATGTTTTGTGTTCCTTGGTGTTTAATCTTCTTATTTGTTTGTTTTTTACTTGTTTTTTTATTTCATTGTTATTCCTTCACTTAGTATCTATGTGTTCATTAGGTGTTTCCTTATGAATTACACTTAAGTCCATTTATATTCATATGTCAAAATTTTCATCATGGTTTTTATCATTGGTGTATTATTTTTTATTATTTATTAGATCATATGTTTTTCCTTTTGCATATTTTAGCTACGTAGGGTAATGTTTTCCATCTTGTGTGTCATTATTTCCCTATAGCCTAAGGGAAATATTCTCCACTAACATTGTGATTAACCATTGTTTATGTTTGTTTCCTTTTCTTTTTATCATTTTGTTTATATATATATATATATATATATATATATATATATATATATATATATATATATATATATATATATATATATATATATATATATATATATATATATATTGATGTTTTATTACGTTTTTTGTTTCTTGGTGTTTTATCTTCTTGTTTGTTTGTTTATTTCATTGTTATGCCTTAACTTAGTATATATGTGTTCATTAGGTGATTCCTTATAAATTATACTTAAGTCCATCTATATTCATATGTCAACATTTTCATCATGGTTTTTATCATTGGTGTATTATTTTTTATTATTTATTAGATCATATGTTAGTCTTTTTTCATATTTTAGCTACATTGTCATGGTATTTTATATCATGATCCATACTATCATGTGCTACAACAAAAATCAGATTAGGAAATATTACAGGCAATGATGTCATGGTATTTATCCTTGGTCACCTAAAAAATTCTCAATCTCTCCTAATCAGTTCCCAATAATAGAGTAATTAATTCACAAATGAATTATAATCCTCACTAGTTAGGATGTGCATCTCCATATGAGAAGGTATCCCAAATTCATCTTTTTCCTCTATAATGGCATACTCTTACTCTGTGATTACATATTCAATACATAATCCCATTTTTCCAATTTTCTATATTGTACCACCTACAGTGCCAATTATTATACCCACCTTTGGAAAAAACATTGTGTTTTAATCTACCTTAATGTTAATGATTATAACTAGATTTGTGAAAATAATAATCTATATCTACCCAATGGGGCATGTTTTTATGTGTGCTAATGATTATAACCACCTTTAGAAAAATTATTATCTCTATCCACCCAACTGGGGCATGCTTCTATTTAGCTAATAATTATAACCACCTTTGGGAAAATCATTATCTTATTACCTTTTAATTTTTCTAATGATTATAATCACCTTTGGTAAAATCATTATCTTTTTACCTCATTATGCTAATAATTATAACAACCTTTGGGTAACTCATTATCTTTTTACCTTGTTATCCCAATGATTATAATTACCTTTGGGAAAATCATCCTTTTTATTTTTCCCAATTGGGGCATCTCACTTTACCATTGATTATAACCACTTATGGGTAAATTAGTATTTTTCACCCCCTTTTACATATTTTGGTCTAATTCTTTCCTCCTTTCAAGGGACTGATCACTGACTTTCTTTACCAACCACTCCCTTGAGGGGGAATATAGAGCTCATCCATCACTTATTAGGGTATTAGGCATATAGGTAATTTTCATTCTTTGAGAATATGTTATTGTTCCTATAGCTTGTAATACCTTTCCAAATAGGGGCAAACTGTAGACATCCAATTCTTACCATAACCAAATTTTAGACTAATTCCTACCAAATATTACAAATTAATCCTAAGAATAATTGAATGTCCCATTTTTGAACATGCATCATTCATTAATGATAATAATCATGTTTAGGCATCCTTATTTGTGATACTAATTTGTACATAATATAACCTCTCACAGATTCATCTTCGATCAACTTGTGACTTAACAACTAGTAGTTTGGCCTATAGACCCATTAAGTCAGGCACTTGATCAAATATTAAAAGATATAAAATTATAATTAAAATGTATCATATAATTAAATAATATTAAATTCTTATTATAATTATCCATTTGAAATTAATGAATATATAAAAATAGAAATTATAAAATTCAAAATATCAAGCTTTTTCATCATTGTCTTTATGAGTTTTCAAGCTCTTCCAAAATATCTAAAAATATATCAATTGAGAGCCATGCCTAGTAATTGAATATAATAATTACATGAGAAAATTTAACTCAATTAGAGTTAGCCTCAACTCACCTAAGGTTAGTTTAAATTCATTCTATGTTTAAACTCAACCTTAACTCACTTTTGGTGAGATTTAACTTTTTAGGCTATAAATACAAGGCCATACCTATTGATCTCTTAGATTTTATAGTGTAGTGTTATTATGTAAGTTTTCCTTCATAAGCTCTTTTATTAGTGTTACCATTCCAAATTTATAATCCAATAAACCAAGAAAGGGTACCAAAGAAAGGTGAAGAAAATGAAGTTACATTGATAAAGATTTCTTAATGCACAAAAATGAGAAAACCATTTTAGCAAGCCATTTAGAGCTCTAAGGAAGGTAAAATAATGGTTTATTTTGTGTTCTAGTTGTGTTTTCATTTATATGCTTGTTAAATATGCTCTCCCTAATGTCTAAGATAGAGGTGTTAAGTGTTTAGTGTGTTATTTTGATTTTATTTTATTGGACTAAAACTATACTAAAATCCCATATATGTATTCCTTGTTCACACAAACTAGGCCTCTTATCACTTTATTAAAATAAGAAATTGTTGATGATGACTTAGATTTATGTGCACTCTTTATACATACTCTTATATTGATCATCATCCTATTTAAAGTGGCATGATTTTTTGGAATAGTGTTTTTATTGATGTCAATATGATTTCATTGATGTCAAAGTGTGTTTGATTTCTAAATTCATCTGGTGAAGATGCATGGTGAGTGGTATTTGATGTATGAGCTTGTGAACCTGATGTGACAAAGTTCTTATGAAGGCATGATGAGTTATCATTGAAGGTATGTAGTTATTGAAATGAGAGAGAAAGGTAAAGGTCTAAGTGTCTTATATCTTCTTAGTTGATGTTATTTTAACGTCATGATGTGGAAGGAATAAGTCAAGGCATCAAGGTGTCTTGTAAAGCCTTATCTAGACTTATAAGAAGGTATGTGCAGGTAACATGGTGAAGTGAGTGATATTAATAATGTGATAAGTTATTTTTAATTATATGGGATTGATATTTAGGTATATAAGCCTTCATAATTTTTGTAAGGTATGACTTTAAATACAAGTGCTTAAATAGCATAAGCATAGTCATAACATGAATGAACATGTACATGTACATGGTGAGCATGAAGATGTATGTGAAGAGGTATGACATTATCTGAATAGCATGTAAGTAATGTGAGAAATATATAAAATCATCAAATAGTGTTTTAATATTAGTGGTCAAGCTTAGAATGAATGAGAATCCTGGTCCTGACACTAGTCATGACATGTAAAGTCCTAGTGAGGAGGTTTGATCATGGTGGCTTAGTGAAATGGATGCATAGAGGCATAATAATATATATGATGTTACTTGAGAAATTATATTATGTGTTGGATAATTCATGAGAATATCAAGATGAGCCTATAGAGGTAGTACCTATAGATATAATTTGCAACTAGATCATTTTTAGACCCTGCCTGGCCTAATAAGGCATCATGAGCTATTATCAAGGCATATAAAGGATGATTTACATTATTTTATTATTTGATATTTTTTTTGATCATGTGAGTTAAGTATTTACAACTTTAAAAAAGGTTTGAAGGTTAGTTCAAGACCTAATAAGGTGTGAATACTCAATTGTAGAAAGAAAGATAGTGAGAGCATGGCCTAATGAAGTATGAAGATTAGTTTCTAAGGCATGTGTGAGTAGGTAAGCATTGAAAAAGGTGAGTAAATATTTTTTAAGCATATAAATGAATTTTTACGTCAAGACATGAAGTTTAAGGAAAGAAAACATGCTTTAAGGTCTCTCAAGTGCACAAGATGAAGAGTTGTCTACCCAAGAGATTTTTTCAAGTGTTTGTTGGCATGTGTAGCATATGAATGAAAACCTATGATATTCATGGTACATGGGGAACTGTCTTATCTAAAATTTTCAATAATTAATTTTTTAAATAAGGGGATATGCTTTATGAATGATTGTTAAGACTAGAAGATGGTTTAAACCCTTAAAGAACCATAATAGTGACCCAATATGAAATAAGTTATTCTAAAGTGATAATAATGGATTAAAATGGATAGATAAGTTATTATATGTTGTATTCAACTCTTTTAGGCACCTCTAGGTGTGATTGGTTTTTTAGGTGTGTGAGCAAACCCTACAGGAAAGAGAACATTTCTTAGAGATTTACTATAGTAATCAAAGTTGACCAAATCAAAGTATGTAAATAATTAGATGGATAAGGTTGAGACTTGTATTTTAAGTCCATAGTGGTTTTTTAAAATGTTATATCCTTTATGGGTGCTAACCTAGTCATCCAAGTTGACCAGTCGCTAATAGACCTAATGATGAAAATAATGAGAAACTCAAGTAGTAGGAAGGTGATTAGGGATGTGTTATAATGGATTAGGGTTGAATCAAAGTACATGGAGATATTTTTAAAGAATTTTAAGACATTCTAATGTTATATATAAGTTTTTGAGGTCATTAGATATGATGAAAAGTTTTTCACAAGTTGACTTTCCCAAGTAATAGTGAGAAGGTGATTAGGGATGTGTTATCATGGATTAGGGAAGAATCCAAGTGCATGGAGATATTTTTAAATAATTTTAAGACATGTTAATTTTATATATAATTTTTTTAGTTTAGTGGATATGATGAAAAGTTTCTCAAAAGTTGACTTATCTATCTCAGTAAGGTTTGTGTACAATGAGGTTATGAGATTGGTCTGTTATACACATATTACCATTTGATCATGGTATCCTTATATATTATAATGTTATAATTATATCATAAGATCATACATATTCATCATGAGTCTTTTTAAACTAACATACAAGTGATTGAAGGTCATTATCACCATGACGATGGTTTAAGGCAAATTGGTAGTTCTGGTAAACAAGTTGTAATGATGAGTTGGAGGATCTTTGCCCCAATTTGAAACATATAATATGCATTATATTTATATTTAGGAATTTTATGTCTTATAAATTATTCACATAATCTTTTAATTTAGTGTAATAGGTTGAAACATTGAATCCAAAATGGCTTGTTTGGCGAAGTAAAGTCTATGAGAGAGAATGTCAACAAATTGGTTTACAAGACTAATAATTTCCAAAATAGATTATGATTTTTTTAAGGTTTTTTTGAAAAAAATTTAATATATTTTTCATAAATTTTAAGTTATTAAGGGTTCACTTTAGGTGTCATAATTTCAATTTTCCACGACTATTGTTTGAGGCTTGTTGGTAGTTCAGAGTGAGCATTTTCCAAAAGAGAGGTTGAGCCTGTATACCCTAAGTTAAAAAATATAATGAATATTTTGATTACCCTAACATAATGAGGTTTTTTAATATGTAATTTTTATCCATAGTTTTTTAGAAATATTTTTTTATGCTTCAGTTGTTCCAAATATATTTTCTATGTGTATGCATCGGCCTAATTGTGAACAGTGTTTTGAGAAGGGGTTAAAGTAATGGCTAGATATAAAAGGTGTTTTAGACTTAAAGATAAGTTTAATAAGGTATATTTTAGTTATATTTTAATTTATCCTACTATTTATGTAGTTTTTAATCATTCTAAGGAACACAAAGTGTAACATACTCTAATGAAGGCCTAATTGAATTAGGTCTCCTTAAGGCCTAACATATAATTTGGTCATATATGTTATGACTGACCTATTTTAATATTTGATTAATGTTTTAAATGTATTATAAGACATATTTTAAGTGTAATACCATTATTCAAGTGTGAATTTCTGACCAAGGTGTGTGAGATCAAGTGACTTGTATAAGAGCAAGACTAACTAGGCCCAATTGAAGTACTAGACGTTTGAAGAGTGCAAATGAATAAAAGAGCACATTGAAGAGAATAAGGATGACATGTAGACCAAAAAAATGGTGTGTATATATATATATATATATATATATATATATATATGTAACATGATGTTTGAGTATGTATATCAAGTTCATATGACCTAATCAATCTTTAAGAGACCTAGTAGTGCAAAGAAGCCTAGAGGCAATTTTGAGAGGGATAAAAGTGTGTGAAGAGACAAAAAAGAGGACCATCATCTATTAAATATTTCAAAAAGGAAAAATATGGAAGGTATAAATCTAATTGGTTGAGTTGTTTCTTGGTCAAGAGGTGGTTGAGTTGGTTCTGAGTCACTAAGGGAGTTGGTGCTTCCTTATAAGTGGGTGCTTGTTAAAGAATCTATCAAGTTGGTGCTTAATAGACTAGGGTTGGTAAACTAAGCTGAGTGGATGATCAAATAAATTTGAATAATTGATTTATATAAATTTTTATCTAAGATATGGTTAGTGGTTTTTATTCCTGATGAGGTTTTCCCACATAGATGATGTGTTCATACTTGTTATGTGTATATTCTCATTACTATGTTGTTAGACTAGTTGATATTACTCATATGATGATGTTTCTTGATGAATTATTAGAAGATATATTTGAAATTAAAATAAATGATTAAAAGTTCACTGATTCATCCCCCCTCTTAGTCATATTTATTACAACATGGTTGATAATAGGTCAAGTATTAATATTTTTTACTATTAAACTTATGCATCACTTAGGCTACTTAGATTAAGATATTTCTTAGATAGATAAAATTATTTATGGCTTCAATGGCCATGCTCAGAGATCCATTATGGAGATATTAATTCTATTATATATTATTCCCACATATGTGGCTACTAGATTCATAATGGTACCTACTGATGGCATACTTGACATGTTATTGGGTAGGCCTTGAATACATAAGCTTTGAGCCATCCCCTCTACTATACATTGATGTATTAAGTATATACATGTTAATTAGTCTGTTATAATTGTGGGCATTCCATATGATTATCATTTATATATTCCACATCTAATTACATATTAGTCACCAATAATAATTCCATCTATTACCACACCTCAAATATTAGTTGAACTAATAGTACAGGTGAGGTCTACTTATATAACATTACCATGCATACATACTTTCCCATGGAGACCTTTATTAGAGATAACCTTATGTTAGAGACATGCTATGGATTCTATAGAGCTTATATCTACCCTATTGACACCTAAATCAATGTTATTAGGACCCCACAACACTCCACATAGAACATCCACACCAATTATAGATTCTTCCACTATATGGGTCCTTAAGATCCCTACAATATATAGACCATTTTAGTTAGCTCCATAGATTCATGGCCACACTTTGAAGTCAACTTTAGCTATAGATTATTTAGTACTTCTAGTTTTTATATCTTATATACTTCTTCTAACATCACATGTGGTCATTCATCCTTTACTCGATACATGACACCTTGATAGTGAGTCTCTCGTGAGACTCATCGATTAGTATGTTCTCACAATTTACTTGTACATAGTTTATTTTATCTTGATCCTTGTATATAGTTTAATTTTAATGTTTATTATACATAGTTTATACTCATAAAACAAAAAAATAATATAATATGTTCAAAAATATAAAAACATTCAAATACTACTAAAAAATATGAATTTTAGATTGTTTACATTGTCATGTTTACATTACTTATATTTGATAGGTACTGAATATGATATCTATGTTAGTATAGTTAGGTTTATCATACATACATGATTCAATTTTTCCTCTTGAGTGTTTGCAGATTACTACAAGACTCAGGTCCTCTACATAGATCTAAATTTGCTACTATCTACCCATCAGATCAACACACATATACATAGAGTCAACATTTTTATATTATCCCATGGGGGCATCATACACACAACCTCTTTTTTGCCAGGATATATCATTATATAATTCATATCAAATATTTAGCATTAATTATATCTTGATATTGATCATCTTGTACTACATTTTTTTTCTAAAAATTCTTACTATAGAATCAACTTATGTACATATTTACTCTTATATGGATTTATACAACATTTTATACATACTTTCATTTATAGCTTTACTAGTTTAGATTTTGGTTGTATCTCTTTGCTTCTACATCTATTCAAAGGAATTTGAATATACTATTATTTTATGGCTCTAAGCCAATTCCTTTTATTGTGTGTATGATTTGGACATGTGCTAATTTCCTTATGTGTGATTCTTGATAGCGTATGTGGATATTTAAACATGTCCTTCCATGTGTATCTAAGCCAAACTTGATTACTCTTTGCATATGTGGACATTTGAACATGTCTTTATATGTGTGCTCTTTCTAAGACTTTGTGACATGTCCCCATGTCCCTTATATTATGGCCCCTTATCCTAATTTTTGTGCATGTATGTGTCATGGCCATGAAACTAGTATTTTTCTTGTTACATTCACATCTATTTTACAATTCCATGAGGGACCTCATGTATCTTTGCTTCCTCTTTGGGTACCTTAATAGACATCATGCACCATATGCCTAGGTATCTTATTTAGATTTTATCCAATTTTTTTATTCATATACATTATTACATTGTTATATATATCTTGAAAAACTTGTGGATGCTAGATCTAACATAAATTATACATTACAATCTTATGCTCAGACTATTTTACATTCCAATGTCATGTATACACATTATATCAATTTATCACGTAGATATCATACATTTCCAACCTAACACACATGATGCATAAATTTTCTTTTGAGGAAAGTTATTAAAAAGGTTTAAAAACTCCCCTCAAAATAGGTGTCATTCATATGGGTTAGTCACATATATTAGGCCATCTTAGTGCACTCAAAACATAGTTTTCAGCACACAAACACAAATTATAGTGTTCAAATTTAGAAAAATATAGTGAATCATAATCACATACAAATCAATCTTAGCTTTCCTTAAAAATAACATAATTTGGTTAATAACACAATGTAATGGTATGTATTGTAGTGTGTGATTATAAAATGGGAATGCACTACTATCTAGTAGCCCTAAAATAGAAAATTCTAGAATTGTTACAAAAGTATAGTAGTTACAATTCATATTTACATAGTCTCAATCATTAATCATTAAATAGTTTCAGTTTATACTCATATTTTACATATATTACATAGGTTTTCTTAGATTAGGGGCATCATACATGATATGATCATTCCCATATTAGTTTTATATATGCATAGACATACATTATAATGACTCAGTCTAGAATCTAATATACATAGATATTAGAGTTGGAGGCATGAGTGTGGCACATTTTTCCCATACATTCAATTTAGAACTAGTACTTTTAGATGGAATGAAAAACCATGTCATTATCCATATTTTATACTTTAGACACCATTTTTTGCTATTTAAGCACTATGTTTACAATATATTGATGCCTCATTCCATCTAAAGTGGTTAGCATTCCCATGTGGCCCCTGAGTCATTTTAAATTTCAATGTTTTCAAGTAGCCCAGATCCATCTTACATAATTTTAATTACATCACACAATTTCATTTTTTAAAAATATATATACTACACATGGGTATGCAATGATTGATTCATATCTTACTTAAGTTGTTGAGCCACCTACACATGGTGATTGGAAAGACATCAACCCATTCCAAGTTATTCACCATTTGATCACCAACTATAAACACATAGAGGATGTCACCAGGTTTTAGCATTGGTTCATGTACCCAGTGAGGTGTATTTGTTCCTTTCCTCTCTATTTATCTCATCTCTTTACTCAATTTTGTGTTTTATTTTGATGTTCCTTAAGTAAGGACCAATTAATGTATGTTTAATTTAAATGAAACATAATGGAACATAGTTTATAGATTTAAATCCATATTCACGAGCTTCATCTCTTATGTAAGTCCATTGTATGCCTCTATTTCTTTTATCCTATTCATTATGATTTGTTACATTTATAGAATAAATGTGGGGGGTAAAATTAGTCATATAAAATGTCATTTGAATGTAATAAGTATCACTTGAGACCACCCTATCCTTAGCTTATCTATAAACATATCTTAGGGCCTCTTTTAATCCTTTTTCAGCTTATGTGTGCACTCAGCCCTTGACCAAATATACCAAAATACACATCAAGCCACCTCTTAGGCACCTAAGGCCTTTTCTCACCCATTCTATCCATTTTGATAATAAAACAACCCTTGGGTCTATAACACACTATGTTATTGGCAATGGGACATTGCTATTTACACTCAACCTTATCTACCCCTAACAAATATGTTTCTACTTCTCAAAGTAATTTAGGGTCGACCTAGACTCATTTAATTTCTCAAAAAATGTCATAACACTATATAAGGACCACTTTCATTCATTTATCTATCAAATGGGGAAAATAGATACAACTCTTATAAACAAACTCAAAAATAATTGTGTAAATTCAATGTCATTGATTCCTAATCTATCTTATTTTACATACACCCATATATAACAACTTCAATCTCAAATTAATTAGGTTTATAGTATCAATACATACTCAAATCATTCAAACCATAATTTATACTAGCATTCACTTAAACTTTATCCATCACTTAGATTGGGAGAACTACATTAGACTTGATCCCATTTTGAGGTATTTTTATGTAGGTAACATTCAACACATGGGGTGTTGAGGTCATGTCCAAAATACCCTAATAACACCATTCTAATTATACTTATATTCCTAAAAACCCTAAAATTATGGAGTCTTAAGGTTTCACATGAAGATCAGTTAAAAAATGCAAAACATATAGTGATTTATGACTTAGTCACACAGACACAAGCTTCTTAGAATAAGGTGGACATCCTTCTAGAAACTGACTATTTCATCTTCTCAAGATCATTAGTGTGGTACAAGAAGACACTAGAATAGTGTATTATTTTTATAAAGATCATTATATTTTTCAAAGGAGATTATGAAAGTTACTTCCTATTGATGATGCCCTACACTATTTCGATACTAATTTTTACCCTACCACTTATTTGTCTCAGTTATTTTTCTAGCTAAGTATATCCTTTATAATTAATCACTATTTATAAGATAAGCAAACAAATCAATTATTTTACACATAAATTGATGTTGATATTTATATATTTATTCCCTAATTTATTTACTGAACTCTTTATCTACTTTACACGACTACTACAATAATGAATTAAACTTAAAAGTTTCAAAACAAGCCAAATGATGAGGTAAAATCAAATTAAAATAATAATAAACTATCATTATATTTAAAATAGAATCACAACCTAAAAATAGGCTTCTCTTACCTATTATATAGAAGAGGCATTTTTTTGGCTTATCTAAACCTCCTCATAAATTGATACAAAATTTACTGAGTAAAACCTTTTATCTCAACCTCCATCACTAGTAGTCAATACAATAAAACCTTTACCTATTGTACATGATCCAAATTTTTATTATGATTATCATTGATGTGTTATACATTATATAAATATATGCTTTAAGTTAAGGCACAAGATACAATATGTTATTTATGGAACAATTATTGTATTTAGCATACCCATAAAGTATTCTAGACCACAATAAATTTGGAACTATAAATTGAAAATATATAATGACCCATTTCCAAGTCATGAGGAAAGAAAAATTAAGGATAATTATAAATTAGACCATATATACCATATGCATCCTTCTCCTAAGACATATAGTTATCCAATAAATTAGATTATTATCACACTTATGATAAGGTCACTATTGACCAAATTTTACCCTAGGTAAAATTAGGTCAACCCCCTTACATATTCAATATTTTCCTAAGGTCCTATAGGTTTCAAAATGGTCACCATGGTCCCAAATGAGGTCAATTTTCACCTTAGAGGGTCATACAACATGTTTAGTCATTATCATATTTATCCATTTATATTATGGTCACTTTATGCCACCTTTTGATAATTTTAATGAATTGTAAATGAATCTCATCAAAAGGACAAATTTCACCATACCACATGTCAAATAAGTGTCAAAGATAGTTTTGAAACTAAAATATTCTAGGTTCAACATAAAATAAAGAAGATCATATGTAAAAATGGTAGTTTTAGATGTTATACAGATTGAAGTGACTCATTTGGCATATGTGAAGGCTTTAAGAAGGTGTATTTATATCCCCATAGGTCATTTATAGGCTCAATTAGCTTTAAAAAAATTTGATGAAAATTGGTTTCTCTCTTATTGATCTTGGATAGCTCAGCATAGATCAATGGTTTTCTTTGGTATAGATTAGAGAAGAGGAGTTAGAGTGAGTTTTATTGGTGGATATTAGTAGTCATCATGAGATTATATTTCATGGTTAGGGTTTTAATATTGGTGGTCTATGTTTTATGAAAAATAATTAATATTATTAAAACCTCTAAATTACTTATGAAATTCCAATGACTCAATTTTTCTCATTTATTTACATTTTGGAAATTGGTCTATGTGAACCAAGTGATGTATGTAGGTTGGCAGATCATTTCCACCTATTTCATGTTGGATTCAACTTGGTTTGACATGTGTGGTCTTGGAAGAATATGCATAACCATCTCCATGTGCTAGAAGTGAATACCAATAGTTTGTAGAATAATGTTTGATAGTTATAGTGTTTTGATCTTCTATTAGTGGCTTCAAGTAAAAGATAATACATTGGTATTTAACCCCTTAGAGCATATCTGGTCTTATTGTCCATTGAATATTGTATTGGAGAGATCTCCAAGGCACCTCAAATGCAAAGAATTGAAAATAAGATAATGTACCTAATGGAGACATATAGGATTGTGTAGGAGTGATTAGATAGGGATGTTGATGATTTTGGAACTTAAAAACACTCATAAGATCTCAAAACATCATAAAAAACATTAATAAACCATTGGGAGATTTAATGGTAGTAAGAGAAGGCCTAGAATGCAGTCAGACTACATGCACAATCATACCTTCTTATGAATGTCACCTATATCCACTTGGAAATAGACTTTGAATAGTCATATTGATGGAGCAAGGAGTTCTAAGGTTGTGATAAGATTCTCAAGGTAATAATAGTAGGACTGAGCCATTAAAAGAGATTAGATATTAGTTGTGAGAGCTAATTGAAGACCTCCAATTAATTCAACACCTAAAATTAGTCAAGTTGAAGAAAATTTAAAAAATGGGAAGGTTTACCTTAACTTCTCTAAAAATATATTTTGTTCCATCTAATGTCATATCATGGTGGAAGTATATGAGGTCTAGATAAGGTTAATGGCTTCATTATTGTAGCCTAAGAATAAAATTAACATATTAACACAAGAGGAGGTTTTTAGGTCAAGATATATCAATGGTTGAATGGATTTGAACTCAGTCAAAACCCTAATGGAAACACTTAGAAAACTACTATGTCAAAAATCCAAAAATGAACCTAGAATAACGTAATTTGTACACCTAATACATTGATGGAAAAGGGATAAGAGCCTAGTCTCAAGGAATAAATAGATACATTTGGGTCTAATATGTCCATAGTGACCTGAGAGGAAACAAAAATCATGAATTAATGTGCTCAAACATATATCACCACCTACAATAATATTTCATATTCCCTAATGAACACCTATAGTTTGAAGTGAGGACTATAGACTAACCTAGGCTAATAAAAAATGAAAGATTAGTTGTTAGAAAGAGGTTTAGGTTGAAGATTATTATGTAGATATAAATTTCATATTGATGATATCACACTTAAGTTTGATTCTTAGATGCAAGGATGAACAAAGATAATCATAGTTAAAGTTTCTTAAGCCCTATCAAAAACCTACACATAGTCATAAGCCTAGAAGATATTTTAGATAATTTGAGGTATTGAAGGCTCTAAAATCATAGTTCTGATTTAAATTTTTTTAAATAATATCATCATGAGATTAAATTAGCTCCCATGATCCCCTTCAGTTTAGACTAATAGTGGAGTGCTCATTATTTTATCTTGGACCTGAGGCACTCTATAATTAATGTAGCTTGTAGACCTAGTACATGGATGGTAAGAAGATGAAATAGAGAGTATTGAGTGACTATGTGATGATGTATAGGGTTTAATTTGAGATTAATAAATTTTAATAAGGTATTACAATCATTTTCACCACTCACAAGTGGTCACATACTCATAAAACTAGTATATGCCTACTAGGCCTAAGAACTAAGCATGAACCATCAAGTGTCTAATGTCATTAATATGACCATATAATATTAAAAATAAATTTTATATCATTATTTTGATATTATATTATTGATAATACCCATTATTTTGAAGATAATAACCCATAATGGCCATTTTTGGCCTCAATTTATCTCTGGGGTGTCCATAATGCATAGTAAGAACTTGAGAGAACTTATTTGACTCACATCTATATGAATAGGATACATGGTGTATCAACCACTTATGGATAGTTGAGTATGTATTTAAATTTAAATTAGTGAAATTAGTTTAAGGGTTAAGGGCTTAACCTTTATGAATCATTGTTAAGAATCTAAATAATCTAAAACCCTCTTAAAGCCCTCATAAGAACCTGATGAGGAAAAGATAAATAAAAATGCATATAAAAGGATAAATTAACCTATAAATCTATTTTTATCAACTTAAAACTCTCTTATATTCCTCATCATTCAATTTTTTTGTATTATCAATTGTACATATAGGTCAAATTCTATGTTTTCTACAAGTTTTGAGGTGATTTGAAGGTGCAGAAGGGAATATATGAGTGAAATTCATGGTGTAAGGTGTGTAGAGATGTTTTATAACTAATAATACCCTATTATCACCTTTATAATGAATGTATACCCCTTTGGTAAGTTGGTTGTTGTAGATAGTCTTGGATAAAATAGTGAGAAAGAAGGTGACTACCAAGTTGGAGATGAGAGGTATGATATTGAGTTTTATTGAACTCTATATGATAGAAAAAATGATAAACAAGTTATGAAATTTTTTATCACATCCATGAAACCAATCTCATTGAGTGTGTGTAATTCACCTAAGTGATAAGTTTGAAAATCTAGGCCTAGAGGGCTAGTGAATGCCTATAAGAAAGTGAATGACAAGTGGAGAAGAGAAGGTCATCAGTTGATGGGTGTATAATGACCTTAAAAAAATATTGTTTTTAATTCTCACATAATGGTATTTGTGTAAATTATTTATAATTTAGTTTTGGATAGTTATTGAACTCCTCATCAAGAGGATAGTTTCAAAAAGGATAATGAAGTGTCCTAGTGCAGGAGCATCAAGCTAAGCAACCTCATTTTAGTATTTTTGTCAATAAGAAGTCAAATATGGCAAATTTTGAGAGTAAAGGTGTGTAATTTACCTTATTAGTACCATTTATTCCTTATAAATAAATTTTAGGTCTTAAAAATGTGTTACATGGTCTCTAAGTGTTTTCCCTCCAAAATAAGGAATTTGAAAATTCAAATGTTTGAATGAAGTCTAAAAGGTTTAAAATAATGTAAGGAGTGAGTATTACAATAAATAGGGATTAATTATTCTAATTTGATTTAGATTAAGGTAAAATCAGGTTTTGAAGGGGCCCTAAAACCCTTTAAAAAAATCTAAAAAGATAAAACCTTAACAATCACTAGGAAGGACATACCTGAAGCCTACTAAAAATAGTATAAAAACCAGGTTTTACTGGGACCTAAAACCACCAATATAGACAAATACAAGCAACCAAGTTTTACAAGGACCTAAAACCAAACAAAACCAGGCATAATGACCTAAAAAAAGAACCCAAGTTTTACTAGGACCTGTAACCTTTAGAAACTTACCACGCATTGATAGATCTCATGTTATAAAGCCATGCAAACATAAGGAAGGGTTTGAGGGATCTGCATAGAAAGCCCCCGTCCCCCAGCCCCAACCACTCTATCAAAGAAACAAGCCCCAGATCCAACACCACCATCACCCAATCTGTCCAACCAGACATCTGCCCATTCTCTCCCTCTACAAAGCTTAGAGGAAATGCCACCATGGCAATCAAATCTTTGTTGAAGAAATCCCCGACATCTTGAAGCACTTCAACATAAGCCACGACCCTAGCTGACAGAAGGTGATGATGAATGACCAAATTTGGACTCCAACCCTAAAAATAGCGGCCTCAACCCTATACCAAGGATTTCACAGAAAGGAGAGAGGCAGAGCCCCTCTTAATCCTCAAACACCTCATTAAAAGCCATCGCAAAGAGCCTTACAGGGTGCTCCCCATGGCCAAACCCTACTCTGCACACACTGGTTGAATAACCCTTCAGCCTAACTCTCTCCACACATTAAACCATCTGATCACTATTTTCTTTGCATACCTTCCGAAGCAAAATAAATAAACACACAATAATGTTTTTCACATTCCACACTGCGCACCAGCATCCCTATGCAGACTAGGATCTAATCAATAGAGTCCATAGCCATGAAGGTTAGGGTTTCGGCACAGCCATTTCCATGGCTGCGCTCCCTCTTCCCTCATCCCTCTGTGGCCTCTACTTGTTAAAACTTAATTATTCTAATTTGTTATTTTAAAGTGTCATTATAATTAATATATGTTAAATACCTAAAGTAGAAGTGATGTTTTGTATAGTCACCCTCACCCATGCATTGGGTTGATGAACAAGGTGGTAGTTATGGTAAGCAACATAGAAGTTGGTGTAAATAGATGATGGTACATGATTTTTTTGGGTGGTATAGAAAATATACCTCCAAGAGAGGAGTAGGAGGGTTAGAGAGTGAGAAAATATAGAAAACCCCTCATAAGAAAGATGACAAGTCCATCCATGGACTGTATGTTGTAATCAAGAAAGAATATAATGAATAAAGATATAAAATGTGTCATATATTCATTTAATCTAAATAATATTGATCTATTTTGTGTTTCTCTATATCTTGATGGACCCTTGAGGTCATAGATAGGTAGATATGTGTGTTTTATTGTAGGTGAAAAAGAAGGTTGACAGTCTTGTGAAGAGAGTTCACTGATGCTTGGAGGTTGTTGAGACAAAAGTAAGGTTTTATCATTAACCTTGAGACTATAATTGGTTAATATAAACTTTTACAATGTCTTGGATGTCATGTTGAAATAAGAATCTATTGAAAAATAAGTTAATCTTGAGAAACCTATGTATTATATGCTTGAGTTGCAGAGTTGTCACCAAGGTTTTTAGTATAAAGAATCTCAAAAGCCTTAAATAAATATCTATTCATTGTCATGTATTTAATGGAGGTCTATTGGGTGACTAATTTTTTAAGGAGAAGTTATGATTTAATTTGAAACCATAATGATTGACTGTCTTGCATGTGCCCTATTTTGGGAATGCATTGTTAGGTTAAAAACTATGTTAACACTTGGTTCCTTGTTCTAATATTATGAACCATTAAATGTGTGGTTTGTAAAATTTTAAGGGAGGTCTTAGATTCTTTATAATCATTAATAAGTTCTTAAATTAGATATAGATGACCCTGTGACTGACCACAGACTTGTAGGTCATATTGGTGTGCATAGTCCTATATTAGGATGCAAGAAGTTGAAGTTTATGATGTCATTGGTTATTTTCATGATAAATAAGGTATTATTAATTATTATATAAAGGGGTAAAGGAATTAATCAAACCTATTAAGGGTCTTAAGCCTTGTAAAATGATCTACCCTAAATCATAGGGTAAACTTGGTAACCTCCCTGTTTACATAGTCACCAAGCCTTGCAAAGTGAAAAATGATCATTAGGAGGTGGAGTAACATTTAATGGTCAAGGAATAACTTGAATATATGTGTTAAATACTCAATTTTTTTTCAGATAGTATGTAGAAGGCATTAACAACTGTAGAGATTGGTTAAAGAGTGTATAATCAACTAAGAAAGAACACAATCAACTATGTCTTGTGTTTTTTAAACCCTCAAAGAGTGGTATGAGTTATAAAACATATTTTAAACATTTATAGAGATGAAAAAAGAACTAATAAAATTTATTTGGTCCTTTGAAGTTCCATATGTCTCAAGATATTGAATTAAGTGTGCCCTCAACTTGAATAGGGCTTGTGAAACCCTAGAACTAGGGTTTGGTTGATTTAAAGAGATTCAACCATAAAAAATTATGAAAATTGGTACTCTTTCTCCTTTAAACACTTTTAGGTTGATTTAATATTTTTTTAATAGTATACGAATAGGTATGGTTTTGATAGTTGTGGTTTGGAATAGGCCTAATTAGGCCTAAAGAAAGGTTTTTTTTATAAAGGAAATGCCATCTAGAATGGGAATTAAATCATGTAACTTGGTGTACATATAAAATGGGATAAAATTAGTATAATAAAGTGAATAATTATTGGTAAAATATCCTATACTTGTGTAACTAAGAGAAAACCTTAAAAAAAGGCTATAAGCCTTAGAGAAGCATTTTACCCAAAGGGTGTTGAGTGAGAGTATGAGCTTGTTTGAGTGTTTGAGGTCATTTTAATAGATATTTAAGAACATATAAGACTATATTTGATAATATATATAGTCTTTGACACCTAAATCAATATTTGGCCTTAAGAACCAATAAAGTTCTTAGTAGAAGAACACATGAAGGAGTTGATTGTTCAAAAGAGACCAATTTTAAGAGATGAGGGAAGAGTGAATGTGTTTAATTTTTATAGAATCCAAAATACATCAATAAATGTCTCTATATATTTTAATATGTATTTACAATTTAATAAGGCTATTTATCCCAATGAACAAGAGAGGAGATAACATGAAAAAGGAGTCTTGAAAATCAAACCACCAAGTAGATTGACACCAGTTGGGTTTAGAACAAGTTAATGATGCTTAAGGAGACTTCTCCCCATACCTATACATCATTTTTTATTATATCAAGGCAAGGTATTCTTGGGTAATATTTATGTTTTGATTTATTTACAACTTGTTGATTTGAGATGAATGTATATGCTATGAGGTATGTTTGAGATGGTAATTTCATGGTATTGAGAGAGAAGAAGGTTCTAATTTTGATCTGATAAGGTTAGTATAGAGGAGAATAAGAGTGATAAAGGGGATAAATACAACCCCAATGTCCTTTGAGAAGGACAAAAAACTAGTCAAGAGAAGACTAGAAAAGAGAAAAAGGAAAATAGAGCATTGAAGCTCTAAGAGAGAAGGAAGAAATAAGAATCCAAAAGAGAGTCAAGGAGGTTAAGAAGAGATCCCAATATATGAATAAAAGAAAAGGAAATATCCAAAATAGGTGTAAGAGTCAAGGTTGATAGACTTGCTAAGAAGAAGGTCAAAATAGACCTAGATAACAAAGATAAATGGAGAAGAGGATATAGAAAAGGAAGTGGAAGACTTAAGAATAAAATTAGGGAAATGTATAAAGAGGATATATCTCATGATGAAGCTCATACAAGAACAAGAAATCCAATGAACTAGTTTGAATGTGAGAATAAAGGTAAAGTGGCCACTAGATTCACTTGTGAGAAGAAGAAGAAGAAGAAGAAGGCACAAGAAGAGTGTCTTTAAATATGAGAAGAAGAAAGAGAGAGAAGCCCAAATAGGTAAGATAAGAGAGATGTTTCCAAGTGAGAAACAAGAAAGATAGATTTCGAAGAGGTTTCTCATTGAAGAGAATAATAAGAAGATAGAAGTGCCAAGAAAAACACATGAGGGTGAAGAAAAGAAGAGAAGATGGATAATGTCTATTCCAAGGACATTCAAAGAAACTATATGGCCTCTCATTTTGTATGATAACATTTCTTGTAAGTTTGTGTTTGTAGGTATGAAGATAGGTTTGGAGAAGGCCAATCATAAAGACTCAAAGTTGATGAAGAATGGGTTAATAATGTCACCCATTAAGTGGAAAAAAGTATGAAAAAAAGAAATAACCTCTTGAAGAAGATAAAGTGAAGGAGATTGAGGACATACCACATGATAAAGATTAATATAATGAGGAATGCTATGATGCATTGCCATGCATAACAACTGAAATAGAGAAGATGATGCACCAAGAAGGCAAGAAGGTCACCCAAGAAGACATGAAAGTCACCCATGAAGAAATGAAGGAAGAGAAAATATTGTAGTAGTTTCCATTGGAGGTAAAAGAATGCCTAAATTTTGATTTTGATTGCATATGTGAAGAAGAAAAGGATGATATGTAGGTTGAGAGAAAACATGAAAAATTATAGCCCTCAAAAGGAAAACAAGGGCATGGATACGTATGGCCTAGGTGGCTGAAACAAATAGGTAATGATAAGAAGGATTTACCCCTCAAACAAGAGGTCAAACAAGGAAAAATTATAGGTGAAAAACAAGCACAAATATAGAAAAAAATTACAAATGGCAAGGTATACCAAGCTGGCATGGTAGATAACAAAGGCATTAAGTAAGAAAGAGATTAAATGAGAAGCAAGTGGCAGGCCAAGAAGATATAAAGAATAAAATGGGTGATAAAAATCAAGAAAAGAGTATAAGAGGATCAAGATGTAAGTGTACTCTAAGTAATCATGACTACTAAAGAAGATAACAAGACCACAAAGCAATCAAAAGAGATGGTGCATGAAAACTAAGCAAGTGAGATGAAGGTACATCCATATGATCAAGAAAATTAATTCTTAAAGGAAGATAAGTTTTTGGTATATATGTTTTCAAATGTTATTTATGATGAAATGTTTGAATTTTACTCCAATCATGAGATAACTTATACATGGAAACAATGGCATTGATGAATGAGAGTGTAGCAAAGAAAGATTAGGGAGATTATCCTCAAATAATTCTTGAGAAATTTATATATGAAAAGGAAGTTGGTATGACTCTCACAAATGGAGGAGTATAAAGAGAAGATAAAGAAGAAGTTGCCCAAGACAAAGAAGAGCAAAGTGAACCAAGGTTAGAGGAAAGAGCATCAAAATGTGAATAAGTTTGAAGAGGAGGAATAAAAGGAGAGTGTAGATTAGAAAAGGAAAAATATTGACATGAATTAGAAGCCATTAGAGCCTAAGGAATAATATGAAAACATGAATAAGAATTAAGAATCTCAAGACACACAAAAATCAAGTGAGATTTATGAGAAAACAAACTATCAAACAAGCATGAAATATAAAAATCACACATATATGGTTGTATCTGAGTATGAAGAGGTTAAAAGTGACTTTGAAAAAGTGTAAGATGTAGAAAACAAGAATATACAATAGTTGTAACACCTTCTAGAGTTGGAATATGCATAGACAAGGAAGCTCAACAAGACTAAGAAGAGGATAAGCAAGAGTTTGGTAAGGAAAAAGGAACCAAACAAGATAAAAAATAGTTAATCAAGTATTAAGGAACCTCAAAGGATAAATTATAAGGTAATAAATAAAGGTGGAGTATCAAGTTTTATCCCTCGTAGGGAGTATGATGCAAGAACATCAAGCTAAGCAACCTCATTTTAGCATTTTTATCAATAAGAAGTCAAAGGTTGTCAAAGTTTAGATTAAATGTGTGTAAGGGACCTTCTTAGGTCCATTTATGCTGTATAAATCCATTTGAGTTCTTAAATATGTGTTACATGGTCTCTAGGCTTTTTCCCTCCAAAATAGGGAATTTGAAAATTCAAATGTTTGAATGAAGTCTATGAGGGTTAAAATCATGTAAGGAGTAATAGGAGAATAAAGAGGGATGAAGGAGTATAAAGAGGTATTGTAAAGGGTAATTATAAGTGATATATGTTAAATCCCTAAAGTGGAAGTCATGTTTTGTATAGTCACCCTCACCCATGCATTGGGTTGATGAACAAGGTGGTAGTTTTGGTAACCAACTTGGTAACCAATGTATAAGTTGGTGTAAATAGAGGATGGTATGTGAGTTTTTTGGGTGGTAGAGAAAAGAGACCTCGAATAGAGGACTAGGAGGGTCAGATAATGATAAAATGTATAAAACCCCTCACAAGAAAGATGACAAGTCCATCCATAGACTGTATGTTTTAATCAAGAAAGAATATAATGAATAAAGATAGAAAAGGTGATATACATTCATGTCCTCTGAATAATATTGATCTGTTATGCATTTCTCTATATCTTGATGGAACCCTAAGGTCATATATAGGTAGATATGTGTGTTGTATTATAGGTTGAAAAGAAGGTTGATAGTCTTTTGAAGAGAGCTCACTAATGTTTGGAGGTTTTTGAGACAAAATTAAGGTTTGGAAATTAACCTTGAGCCTATAATTGGTTCATATAACCTTTGACAATGTCTTGGATGGCATGTTGAAATAAGATTTTGTTAAAAATCAAGTTAGTCTTGAGAAACCTATGTATTGTATGCTTGAATTGCAGAGTTGTCACCAAGGTTTTTGGTATGGAGACTCTCAAAAACCTTAAATAAATATCTATTTATTATCATGTATTTCATGGAGATCTATTAGGTGACTAATTTTGTAGGGAGAAGTTTTGAGTTAATTTGAAACCATAATGATTGACTATCTTGCATGTGCCTTGTTCAGGGAATGCAATGTCAAGTTGCAAAATGTGTTAAGATGAGGTTCCTTTTTCTAATATTTTGAACCATTGAAGGTGTGGTTTGGATAATTTTAATAGATTTCTGAGATTCTTTATAGGAATTAAGAAATTATTAAATTAGATATAGATGACCTTGTGATTGACCACAGACTTGTAGGTCATATTGGTGTGGATAGTCCTATGTTAGGACTCAAGAAATTGAAGTTTATAATGCCATTATATCTATTCATAATAAATAATTTAATCTTGAGTATTGGAGAAAGGGGTAGAAGAATTAATCAGACCTATGAAGGATCTTAATCCTTGTAAAATGATCTAGCCCTAATCATAGGGTGAAACTAGTAACCTCCCTATTTACATAGTCAAAAGGACTTGCAAAGTGAAAGATGATCATTGGGAGGTGGAGTAACATTGAATAGTCAAGTAATGACTTGAATATATGTGGGAAAGACTCAATGTTGGTTCAGATAGGATGTATAAGGTATTAAGAGGTGTAAAGACTGATTAAAGAGTGCATAGTCAACTAAGAAAGATCACAATCAATTGTGTCTTGTGGTTTTTGAACCCTCAAAGAGTGGTATAATTTATAAAAATTATTTTAAATGTTTACATAGATGAAAAAAGACCTAATAAAAGTGATTTGGTATTTTTAAGTGCTATATGGCTTAACATATTGAATTAAGTGTACCCTTGGCCTAAACAAGGCTTGTGAAACCCTAAAATAAGGGTTTTAGTGATTTAAAGAGATTCAACTATCAAAAAAGGATTAAATTTGGTATTATTTATCCTTTAACCATGTTTAATGTGATTCAATACATTTTTTTGATATTGTATGTAGAGATATGGTTTTGATAGCTGTGGTTTGGAATAAGCCTAATTAGGCCTAAATAAAGGTTATTTTACAAAGGAATTTCCATCTAGAAGGGGATTTAAGTCATGGAACTTGGAACAAATATAAAAGGGGATAAAATGAGTCTAATAAAGTGAATAATTATTCCTAAAATATCCTATACTTATGTAACCAATAGAAAACCTAAAAAAAAGGCTAGAAGCCTTAGAGAACCATTGTCCCTAAAGGGTGTTGAATGAGAATATGAACTTGTTTAAATGGTTGAAGGGGGTTGTAAAAAATATGTTAAGAACATATAAGAATATATTTGAAAATATATTTATTATTTGAAACCTAAATTAATATTTGGCCTTAAGAACCAAGAAGGTGCCTAGTGGAAGAACCCATGAAGGAGTTGACAGTTCAAAACAGACAAGTTTGAAGAGATGAGGGGAGAGTGAATGTAGTTGGTTTTGATATAATCCTAACAACATCAAGAAGTGTCTCTAAAAATTCTAAGGCATATGTAAAATTTAATGAGGCTATTTATCCATATGAATAAGAAAGAAGATTAACATGAAGAGGGAGTCTTGAAAATCAAACCTCCAAGTAGATTAACACCAGTTGGGTTGAGAACCAGTTAATGATGATTAAGGAGACTTCTCCCCATGCCTCTGCATCATGTTCCTATTCTAATTTGAATAATATTTCATGTTTTATATATAAATTTGTATAAGATAACCTCATGACCTATTTTATAACTCCTCTTGAATTATAACTAGTCTTCAAAACTTGACACTTGGCATGATGACTCTTCAACATCAATCTTTCTCTCTCCTATCTGATTCTCTATATATTGAAACAATTTTGGCATTGTAAACTATCCAAAATTAGTATGGTGAATCCCTACTAGTTTTACATCTTGTTTTAACTTAGAATAAAGTTATATCAAGTTATGTCAAGTAGTTTATTTGGATGACAAGTGATGATTGTTTATCCTTGCTTCCATTTTACTCTTGTATGCATTATGTGATAAATAATTATTATAACATGTATCATAAAGTGTAAATATTTTATATGTGTATTTTTGTGAAAATAGAGTATTAGTTTCTAAATTTAGACCTCTTATTTACCCACCTTTGGAAATGCATAACAATCTACCTCCATGTAGAAACACTTATGCTATAAGAATCTTGATTCGATATAAGTTTTATGAGTCTAACTTCTTAGAAAAAATTCAAGTATGTTTGTGGAGATATCCTTGGTGTAAAATCTCCATTAGTGTAGGTTAATTTTGTGTTTCCTTATTCCCTTTTCACCCCTAACAAGTGATTATCCTAGTGTAGTTAAGAGCCTAAACAATTAGATCAAGGGAACTAGCCCATAATCTAAAGATCTATCTCTTGTAGTAATAAGCATATACTTAGAGATAGTTCCATGTTATCCAAATTTTGAGAAGGTCTAATTGAATTATCTAGGGTGAAAATTTTGGCTATAATATTTTTGGCATGCTAGGTGGGACCAAAATTCCAAGAAGGTTGTTCAAGGTGGATGCTGGTCTTGACAACAAGAAGCTATAATAGTCTAGTTCCTATATTATCTAGTGACTTCAATAATTGACTCTTAGTGGTAGACTAGTGCATTTTTTCATGCCAAAGTTAAGCACAAGATCTCATACTAAATTCATTATTTTTTATTTCAAAGAGATTATTTATTATCCATTTAAAGCATATAGGTTTACTAATACACATACTTACCCAAAGATATCAAAACTTTCTCATAAACCTATAAAAAGATTTTAATTAGCCCAATATTGAAAAATATTAAATATATCAGGGAAATAAACCTACATTTTGTTTCTTTCAATGGCTATAGTCCTCTAATACTTTCCCATTATGATGGCATTCCCATATTTTACCTCAAAAATTCCCCCTCATATATCGGTGAGACTACTATTACCCTTATTAAGAATATTAGAAACATTGCTAAATTTTGAAATATACATCACATCATTGAGGATAACATAATAATTAGGTTGTTTGATGTCTCTTTCAAATGGAAATCTCTTGATTGGTATGGTACGTTGGCCCCTAAATCTATCACCACATGGGATGAATTGGGTGATGCTTTGAGGAGAAGGTTTGAAGACAAAAGTGAAAACTTGTTATTGACTAAGTAGCTGATATTCAAGACTTCAATATAATGTTTTAGAAGACATGGGATATTATCCCAATCTTGGTAAGACCTACTACTCATCATGATTTACTTTATTATCTTAAGACTTTTAATAGTGATATTTATATGATGGTACAATATATAGGAGGGAACACATTGAATAATGCCTATGAAGTGGCTATTAGGGCTGAGAATTATTTGATTTAGGTTGGGAATATTTCCCTAAAACCCCATATGCCTCTATTCTATAATTTACAAACCCCTACACCTAATTTTTCTCCCATCCTTAAACCAATATATAAGCCATCTACCTCTAGTAAGTCAAGTACATATAATGAAGAACAAAGGATGAAGTCCCTTGACCAAGAAATTTTAGGTCTCAAGAGGATTATACATTAGTAGAAAGTGAGACCTTTCCAAATCCACCACCAACATAATCAATCCTATCCAAATTATCAAGGTAATAGACCAACATTTCAATGTCATCCTCAAGGTCAAAGATAACTAGTTCAATGAAATTCATATAATGGTTATAATCCCAATATTCCAACCATCTCAAAATAATTAGTTCTAACTCAAAAAAAACTTTCCCAAGATCATGAGGGTCATCTTCCATGGGATCAATCTCATGATACATCTACCTATGTCAATGAGTCCTTTAATAAATATTTCATGGTAAATTTGGGAATAATGCCAACCATGACTCAAGATGAGGTACCTAATGGAGGAAAAAATAATGGAAAAATATCCATGTGGGGTCTACTTTAGTCAATTGGTATCAAGATGAATCATGTGCTATGAATTATGAAGGAAAATCAAGAAAACCATCAAGTCCTATAGTTGTAAACATAAGGGCAAAGAGGAAGGCAATTGAAGAGGTTCAAGGGGCTGGAAATGTTCCATCAATGAGTGTTAAAACATCCTAAAGGTTAGGTATGCATAATGCATTCCTAAATGCATAAGTAAATCAAAATGTTCAAAATGTTCAAATTCCTTTCACACCTCAAAATTCTCAAGGTATAGACAACACTATTCTTATTAGTGGACAAGCTAAGGTTAGTGAATCTTTCACTAACATTATAGAGTAAATGAATAAGGCTCATGTGAATGTATCAATGTGGGATACATTATAAATACCTAGACAAGAAGGTCTGCTCCAAGAATAGTTGTCCAAACTCAGTTTCGTAACCAATAAACCTAGTGGGAAAGAGGTATCCTTTATAAACAAATTGAAGAATAGTGAGTGACAACTAAACAAAGTTGAGAAAATAAATAAACCTCCTCCATTTTATCTCTCTATCATCATTGGAGATGATTTGGTTCACAATTGTTTGATTGATAGTAGAGAAAGTACTTTTATTATGACCAAACAAGTAGTTGATAAGTTGAATTTGAATTATGAGCCTCATTCCAAAGGAGTGCTACAACTGGATGGGTCAACTTCCAAGACAAGAAAAATAATCAAAGGTTTTCAATTTATTATTCATGCTTGTCCAGCTTTCACTATTCCTCAAGACATTGTGGTCATCGATGTGCCACCTCACTTTGCCATTTATTTGTTAAGATATTTTACTATTAAGATTGGAGGATAATTAACTATAGATTGGTTATACATGACATTTAGGACTAGGTATGGTGTAAAGTGTCAATAAAATTTTAACCTCTATATTTTTTTCATGTAGATCCATATGTGCCTTATACATCTAATATGAATTGCAATATCAGTGATGAAGAATATCATCCTAGTGATCAAGAACCTCTAACACTTCTTGATGGCATATCTAACTTGTACCTTGATGAATGGGGAGTTGAGAAATATGTATTTGATCTATTTGAGTAGATTAAATAAATGGATCTTGATACATACATCCTCCATGAAGAATGTGATGTATATCTTGAGGTAAATTTTGATGATATTCTAGAACAAGTTGCATGGGGAAAATATATTTTTTACATGGATGATGATGTTTATATCCTAAATTTAACAAAGCATGACATTCCTAGTGAGCATTCAGTTATGATTGCCAAAGAAGATAATGGTCATGAGAATAAACTTCAAGAAGAGGTAGATGATATGTGTAAATAATTTAATGCCATAGTGTAAGAGTTTGAAGAGATGAGAAGGCTTGTAACTTTTCAAAAGGAATATAGACCTGATTAGGAGGTTAATAATATACCTATTGATAATAAATAATATAGCCTTGGTGAATCCCAATAGCAAGCATATCATGATTCAAACACATTTAAAGTTGGGAAGGATTTCTAATTCCCAATGATCATATTGAGGAATTCCAAATGGACAAAAAAAATTTCAAACACGTTAAAAATTCAAACAAGCCTCTAATAAGTCTATATTGAGTGTTAATGAAAGTTCTAAGTGACACACTTACAGTTGGTAGAAGCTCCAAAAATGGTAAGTCATTTGATTACCTCCATAATCATGTTTTCATTGACAAACATTTATTCTATGATGGTTTGTTTTCATGAAGTAGAAGTGATTATAGAAGAATTGTATTTGACCTTAGTTGAAGCAATGAAAAGTTATCTTTCACCTCAAATTTTTTGAGGTCTTGTATATATTAGGATAGGTGTGTGTTTTCCTTTGAGTTTTTTGTGTGTTTTCCCTAAGTGCTTAGAGACCACAAGTGTGTGTTTTAGTGTCTTATTTTGTGTGTTTATTTCTTGTTGTGTCTGGTATGAGTTTGGAGTCTTCTCATAGGAATATTAGTATCAATTATAGTATATGGGTGACTCCATTTTCCAAGGATAGGAAAAGGAAAATAGTCCTTACCAAAGTAGGTATACTAACCCCTATAAATCATTAAAATGTTGACTAAATTTAACCCTAGGTTAAATTGGGTCAACCCCCTTAAATATTCAAGATTTTAATAAGGTCCTCTAGGTTTCAAAATGGCCACCATGGTCCTAAATGATATCAAGTCTCATCTTTAAGGTTTATACAACATGATTAGTCTTTGTCATACTTGTCTATTTGTCTTAATGTCATTTTATTCCACCTTTTGGTCATTTTAATGAATTATACATGAATATCATCAAAAGGACAAATGTAAAAGGGAAGGATAATGTATCACATGTTAAGTAAGTATCATAGATAATTTTGAAACTAAAATTTTGTAGGTTTACTGTAGAAGAAATAATATCATCCATAAAAAGGGAAATTCTAGATGTTGTATGAACTAAAGTGACTCATACGACACATGTGAAGTATTAATGAAGGTGTCTTTAGATCACCATAGGTCATTTCTAGGTGTAGTCATATAAAATGTGAAATTGGATGACTTAATAATGGCTAATGACACCCAATCCATAGGTCCTCCTATTTACTTACACAACCCTTCTAGGTTATTCTTTCATTGATTCCCAGTCATCCAAAGCCTTTTAAACTTAAGCCTTATAGACCCAAGCAATTATTTTAGGCCCAAATCCATCCCCCTAGGTATCATTCCCTCTAGAAAACAACATCTAACTTTGATATGAGAGTTAAAACCTAGGGTGTCTTAATTTTGGCATTGTTGTCTAAGTGAAAAATTGGTCCTAATGGTAAGATTCTTTTGGATCCTTATCCTTTTTCTTATTGGTCTAACATGAATTCATTTAACCCATGATCATTAATTACCCTATAAAAGGCCATTAAAAGTCCATTTAGAAGGGTTGTCACTCATTTACAAGAGAGAAAAAAGAATACAAGCAAGTACACTCAAGCACTCTTCCCTATTCTCTACATACAACCTTCCAAGATCATTTCAAGCTTATTAAAATCTTTACACCAGTCCCTAGCCATATAAAGTAAATCTACTTGAATTTATCGTAAAAAATTGCACCAAACACTTTAATGGGATAACTATATTAGCTTGATCCCTCCTCCAAGTATTAGTATGTAGGTAGCATTCCCACACATGGGATGTGATTACATATATCATATCTTTTACATAGTAACCCCTTATCTATATTTTCCAAGTTTCCATTCAAGTTAAAGAATAAAGAGATCCTAGGGCTTTTGAATATTTAAAATAGATGCACAATGAGCTTTTTAGGCTTCTAATTTTTGATATTTCATTGATAGGGTAACCTAGGGCTACCAAATAGAACCCAAAAATCTCAAACCACCTAGAAAATAATAGTAAAAAAGGACTACAGTGATGGATAGTAGGGTGTCCCACTTTTAATGCTCCTATCTAATCTAGAAATGAACCTCAAGATTTAGTTTTTGATAGTTTCCCAATCTTACTCCTCTAATATCAGACCCTATCTTAGTCCAGATCATTTAGAATAAGCTAAGTTAGATTTCTCTTATTTATTACTATATTTAGAAAAGGCAAAAAATACAAATCAATTTATATAAATCAATATCTTGATTATTTCACATTATTTAATAATTTACTTTGCTCATACCTATTTATTTAATTAATAATAAAACTCCATTATTTTGAAAATAATAAAACATTTGGTGAACCCAACTTACTTCAAATTTGACAGAATAACCCTAGAAACCCTAGGGATAATTATTTCTAATTTTTTTCCATAATTTATTAATTTTTCCTACACTTAAAAATTATAAATATGGAATTTAATTTCAAAAATATCACATATTTTGTTAAAACCTTAGTTTACACATACTAGGTCCTTTTTGCATACAAACACATTCCAAACACTAGGAAAAATATATTGCTAATTTTATAAATATTTTCTATTTTTTTTAAAGTTTTCTAAGCAAAATCCTAAATTTTTTTTATAAATTCATATCAAAATTTTAAAATTACCACACTAATTTTAAAAATTCTTTGAAAATCCCTAGTTGCATATACTAGTTCCTCCTTTGATTTTTGAGGTATCACCTTACATCCATAGACAAATTGCAAAAATGATGCTCATATATTTACAAACTTTGATTACAGTTCTTGAAAATAAAAAGGAAACCATAATGGGCCCTATCATGTACATGAGTAATGAAGTCTATCATATGTTAGTACAAAAATTCATTCTTTACATTTCATGCATATTTTTCATCATATGGGGTGATGTTAACCAAGTTATTCTTAAACATGTTAATACATATTTTACATCATCTCCCTTCAAGCCTCTACCCCATGTTGAGTCATGTTGCCTGACCCATTTTTCTCTTCCCTAGGTCACTACCCATCACTAAAGATCCCAACTGACACCCTTTATCCCTCTAGCACTTTGATCCATTGATTATCTTTTCTCTCCTCTCTTAACTACCACTCCTATACAAATAATAGATAATGCAGTTAGAGCTATTACTCAATGCATAGTTATGACTCCTCTACCTACCTAAGAGCCCCATCACCCTACTATTCTAACCTATCCCATGCCTAAGCCACATGCAAAAGTAGATTTACATAATGAATATGACATTGTTGATCATTTGAGAAACACTCCAACTAAAATTTTAATGTTAGAACTGTTTCAAAAAGCTAATGTATTTAAAGACATTCTTTATCAGGCACTCACTCAAAATTTTATGCCTATTGATTTCAAACCTTCTTATTTTGAATCATTGGTTAACATTTTATAAACTATAGAATATGTAATTTATTTTGATCATGAGGACATGCCTTCTCAAATAGTTATTGATCAAAAATTTCCACTATTCATACAAGTACAAGTTAAAACCAACATAGTCAAGAGAGTTCTTATTAGTAGTGGTTCTAGAATAAATTTATGTAATATCATATTCTTATAGGCTATGGGTGTAGATTTGGCATCAATGCAAAAAATATATAAGACAATTCAAGGGTTTTATGATATACCCTGACAGACATTGGGTATTATTACTTTAGATATCATGTTGGGACCAAAAACTCTCTCTATATAGTTTCAGGGCATGTTAGGTCCTCTTCACTATAATATTTTACTTGAAATACCCTAGATACATACTATGGGTGCCATTCCTTCCACTATCCATCAATGTATTAAGTTTATCCATGAAGGATATCTATACACATGTCTAGCAAACAACTAACCATTCAAATATTGTCAAATTACAAAGTCATATTTGACTATTTCACCAAATGAGACACCATATATCATAGTAGAACCACCACTTCATATCATTTATCTTGATTAGATACATACATATGAGGTTGTAGAGAATATCACTTCTCACACTACTCCACTTATAGTTACACTATTAGCACCAACTATTCTACCAGTCATAATAGCATCAACCATTCTAACTACTTCATCGATCATAGTTTTGACACCTATTACACATCCACCATCACTGATGGTAGTGCCAAAAATTCTTAGTTATTCCATAGTTACTCTACTAGTTACATATAACTTCACAACAATAACATCTTCTACTACTATAGATGATGAGACTCTTATATCACATTTACTCCTTGTGGTAAATTTTGAGTTACCATATTTACATGATGTTGATACAAATTCATAAGCTTCTTTAGATGATGATATGACACCCATACTCATAGGTGACTATTTGTGTGGATTGATATTTACACCAATTATCCTAAATGAGTACTGAGATGAATCTAGAGCTCTCATACCACATCCTACAACACTTTTAACATCTCATAATACACTCACAGGATATACTCCACACTCATAGCCATAGTTAGACCACTTGGCACATATAGTTCACATGGTTATCTCTATAGATATAGATCTAATTATTCAAATTTAGGTAGGTAGGACACAAAATCAACCATAATTTATGTTACATATATTACTTGATCATGGATTTATTACATTACCTACAGTATGACATAGATCTATTAGTAGATTGTCACATTAAGATAGTCACCTATTTTTTACTTTTCATAAGATTACAGGCCATGATACAAACTCATGTATAACTTTAAGGAAATTGGATAAACTATAGGATCAAGGCATTATTTAGATTATAGCACCAGTTCCACCACTTCCACTGAAGTCATCTACTAGTAGGACTAAATGTCCTAGAGTAGAGTCAGTATCTCCACCACTAGAGAAACCTTTAGTTCAAATTCAACATGATGCCACCATAAAAATAACATCTATAGCATATGATTATAATTATGATGATGATCTTGAGGAATTTGATGATGGTCATGACCCTTTCCTCCATTTCCATCCCTAGTAGGATCCATCCTTGGATCCTTTCCCCCCACCAACCTAGTATTTTATTTTATCATGTACATATTTCTTTACCTGCATGCTTGTACATAGTAATTTTCAACATTACTTGTATACAATATCTTTTGTTTGATTGTACATAGCTTATATAAAAAATACAAAAAACTCAAAATATACAAAAACATTCAAATATATCAAAATACCAATTTTTTTTATTATATGCATCATCTATGTTTTTCATTACTATTATCATGCTAGGACTTACATTTTCTATTTTAGGCTATTGTATGTCAATTTTTCTACATTACCATGCTTCACTTGGTCTTCTTTGAGTGTGTGCAGTGACATCTATCTACTTGATTGCTTCACTCTACCCATTGAGACGACATTCCTATTTATACATTTGAGACATATATAAATATACCCACCCTCTAGGGACATATTATACATGACTAAACCATCTAGTTTATGCCATTCCTACACTACACACTCTAAGTTATCATGCTAATGTACATTTATTTCTAGATTACACATATTTATATATAAACATTTCACTAGTATCTAGCACTTATGTATTACTTATCATATACCTAGTCATGTACTACACATGTTTTGAATACTTTCACAATTGCTTTGATTAGTTAGATGTGAATCTACCTTTCTAGTTTTTACATAATTTCTCCTCTTGCTTAACATAGCTTGTCTAATTGCATTTCCAAGTCCTGCTTGTGCTAAGGTGTGGAGCCTAAAAGCTTCACATATGAGCACATTACCAAAGTTGCAGGCTTACACAGTCACTGGCGTCGGTCAGGAGTGACCGACGTCGATCCAGTGCAGTTGAAGAGATGTCGGCATCGGCAGAGGATCGGCCAACGTTGGTCACAGGCAAGCAGGTAGGAACCGGCGTCAGTTACCTGTGCATCTAGAATGCTATTTCCAAGGATAGAAGCGAGTGTTTGCATGATGAGTTTAAGTCTTAGTCTTAAGTTTGCGTTTCTATTATTAGTAAGATTGTTTTTAGAGCCCTTGTTCAAGAGGCTTAACTATTGGTTGTAATGCATGCTCAAGTTTCCTAATTCTATATGTAGAATTAGATCTTCTTAGCTTTGTGTGATTATTGTTGTAGTCCATTGTATGTGAATGTTGAAGAATAGTATAGAGTTGTATCAATCCAGGTTGTTGGAGTTGATTGTACTTGAGAGAGAGAGCTCTTAAGGGATAGAGATCTAGAGAGAGATCTTGTGCATCTGAGAGAGGTGTGGAAGAAAGAAGTTTCTTCAATTGTATTCCTTTTGTAAAGAGTTTTAATACAAGTTTTTAGGTTGGTTTCTTGTATCTCTTGTCGTTTGCTATTATTTGATTCTAGTTACTTATCTGTCTAATTTAATTCCATGGTTTATTGCTTTCATAAGTGTAATCTATTGTTGGTTGATCCCCAAAAAGTGGTATCAAAGCCTTGGTTGTAGGTTTAGAGTTTGATATCCAATAATTGGTATGAAAGCTCAGGTTCACTAATAGGCGGTTCAGATCTGTGTATTGTGTATTGATTATAGGTTGTTCACAGGAGTTTCTATAGGGATTTCTATTTGAGTGAGAGAAACAATGGCAGATGAAAGTAAACTGAGAATGGAGAAGTTTAATGGCAAAAACTATCAACATTGGAGAATGCAGATAGAGGACTATTTGTATCAGAAGGATCTATACTTACCATTAGGTGGGATTGCAAAGAAGCCCACAGACATGGAGGATGAAGAATGGGAAGTTCTTGACAGAAAGGCTCTGGGGTCTATAAGATTGAGTCTTGCATCTACTGTGATATCTAATTTATCATAGGCAAAAACAATGGTAGAGTTGATGACTACTCTAGCAAATTTGTACGAAAAACCCTCAGCTTCTAATAAGGTATATCTTATGAAGCAGCTATTCAATTTACATATGCAAGAAGGCGGATCTGTATCTAATCACCTGAATGATTTCCATGGTATTGTAAATCAATTATGTTCAGTCAAAATTGTATTTGATGTTGAAATTAAAGCTCTTTTAATATTATGTTCTTTGCCTGAAAGCTGGCATAGCTTAGTAATGGCAGTTAGCAATACTGCATCTGCATCAAATATTTTAAAAGTAGAGGATGTTGTTAGTGTTATCTTGAATGAGGAAATTTGCAAGAAAAGCACAGAAGAGACATCTGGGAATGCTTTAAGTTTTGAGAATAGGGGAAGGCAAAAAGAGAAGAGCAAGAAAGGGAGATCAAGATCCAAGTCTAAGGGGAAAGGCAGATCCAAATCCAGAAATGGCAGAAGGCCACAATGCTGGAATTGTGGAAAGATGGGGCACATAAGCAGAGATTGCTGGTCAAAGCCTAAGGAGGACAATCAACACAAAGGAAAAGAAGAAGCAAAGGTTGCAGGTATTGCACAAGATGCTTTAATATTCTCTTTGCATAATAATATAGAATCTTGGGTGTTAGATTCTGGTGCATCTTTTCATGCTACCCCTAATAGGGAATATTTTTGTGACTATATCCATGGAGATTTTGGAATAGTATATCTGGGGGATGATGAACCCTGTAAAATTATTGGCAAAGGTAAAGTGCAGCTGAAAATGCAGAATGGCAACACATGGGTGTTGAGAGAAGTTATGCATGTTCCTAGCTTGAAGAGAAATCTAATTTCTATAGGAAAGTTAGGGGATGAGGGTTGTACAGTAACTCTCACAGCAAAATCTTGGAAGGTGACCAAGGGTGCACTTGTTATGGCTAGAGGTAAGAGAGTAGGTACTCTCTATTTGTGTAATTGTGTTACTAACAATTCTCCTTCTGTATTATTTACTTCAGATGTGGATGCAAAATTGTGGCACTCAAGGCTTGGCCACATGAGTGAGAAGGGGATGTCAATTCTTAAGTCTAAAGGTAAGCTTTCAGATTTGAAAAGCATGGATCTAGAATTTTTTGAGCACTGTGTATTTGGAAAATAGAAAAGGGTTAGTTTTCTCAAGACTGGGTCTACAAAGAAGAAGCATAAGTTGTAGCTTGTTCACACAGACGTGTGGGGACCAGCTCAGGTAGCTTCTATTAGAGGATCACAGTACTATGTTTTGTTCATAGATGATGCTATAAGAAAGGTATGGATCTACTATATTAAGAAGAAATCTGATGTATTTGAGACTTTTAAGATTTGGAAAGCTATCATTGAGAATTAAATAGGGAAAAGATTAAAGTGCCTGAGATCTAACAATGGTGGATAGTTCTGCAGTTATAAGTTCAACTGGTATTGTTACATGCATAGAATCTGTAGTCAAAGGATAGTTCCAAGGACACGTCTACAGAATGAAATTGCTAAAAGGATGAACAGAACAATCATGGAGCGTGTAAGATGTATGAGATTGCATGTTGGTTTGCCCTTAGAGTTTTGGGCAGAAGCTGTTGACACTGCAGTGTACCTGATTAACAGAGGACCCTCTATAGCTCTGGATGGTGGAATTCCAGAAGAGGCTTGGACAGATAAAAAGGTAGATCTCTCTTTTCTCAAAGTCTTTGGTTGTGAAGCCTTTGTGCACGTAGATAAGGAAAATAGAAAGAAGCTCGATGCTAAGTCTATGAGGTGCACATTTATTGGCTATGGCTCAAATGATTTTGGTTTCAGATTTTGGAATCTAGGAACTAACAAGATAATTAGGAGCCGTGACATTATTTTCAATGAAAAAGTGATGTATAGTGATCAACTGAAGAAGCTGAATCAATCTGGGTAGAGCAATAGTGAATTGGACGAGGTGATGGTCCAAAATGAGCTTGCAAGAAAAAGAAATAATCACTTGCAGGAAAACACAGAGACTGACGTCGGTAGGTTAGGAATCGGTGTCGATAGAATAGAAACCGAGGTCGGTCATACAGAGACCGATGTTAGTAGGACAGGCATCGATGTTGGTCAAGTAGAACCAGCATCGGCTAGTAACAGGTCTGGAGGTGACCGAGGTCAGTCACTGTCAGAGAATTTGGGTGGACAGCATGTTGTGAATGAGTCTCAGACACCCATTAGGAGGTCTGAAAGGGTAAGTAAGCCTCTAATTAGATATTCTCCTTCATTATACTATTTATTGCTAACTGATGGTGGAGAACCAAAAAGTTTTGAAGAAGCAATACAGGTGGAGTCTAAGAGTCAGTGGGAGCGTGGCATGGTTGAGGAGATGGAGTCCTTAAGAGAGAACCAAACATGGGATTTGGTTGAATTGCTAGCTGGTAAGAGAACACTGAAGAATAGATGGACCTACAAGATGAAAGAAGGTGAGAATGGATAGATGAGATATAAGGCCAGATTGGTAGTGAAAGGATTTGTACAAAAGCCAGGTATTGATTTTGGTGAGATTTTTTCTCCTGATGTTTAAATTAATTCTATACGGATTGTACTGTCTTTGGTTGCTGTTGAGGATTTGCATCTTGAGCAGCTAGATGTTAAGACAACATTTCTTCATGGAGATTTGGATGAGGAAATTTATATGGAATAGTCAGAAGGATTTGAGGTCAAGGGTAAGGAGAAGTTAGTGTGCAGATTGAAGAAAAGCTTGTATGGCCTCAAGCAAGCTCCTAGACAGTGGAATTTGAAATTTGACAGGTTTATGACTGAGCATGGCTATAGTAGGTGTCAATCTGACCATTGTGTGTATTTTAAGAGATTGGATAATGGTAGATACATTATTCTATTGTTGTATGTAGATGATATGCTGGTTGCAGGATCACACATGTAGGATATCTTTGAGCTTAAGGTAAAATTAGCTCAAACGTTTGCTATGAAGGATTTGAGAGTAGCAAAGAAAATCCTTGGCATGAGCATTAAGAGAGACAAGAAAAATCACAGGTTGATATTGTCTTAAGAGGATTATGTGGACAAGGTGTTGAAACAGTTCAATATGCAGGATGCTAAACTGGTAAGCACACCTTTGGCTAGACATTTTAAATTGAGTAAAGAACAATGTCCTAATTCACATGATGAAGTAGAGTACATGAGTAGGGTTCCATATTCTTCCGTAGTAGGGATTTTGATGTATGCAATGGTGTGTACTAGACCGAATATTGCCCAAGTAGTGGAAGTTGTAAGTAAGTATATGGCCAATCCAAGTAAGGAACATTGGAAAGCAGTTCAGTGGATCCTTAGATATCTGAGAGGAACTAGCAGTAGGCACTTGTGCTATGGAGGTTCAGATACTTCTCTACATGGTTATGTAGATTCAGATATGGTAGGTGATTTGGATGGCAGGAGGAGCACTACAGGTTATGTTTTCACTGTAGGTGGAATGGCAGTTAGCTAGATATCTAAGTTACAGAAGGTTATTGCCTTGTCAACTACAAAAGCAGAGTATATTGCAGCCACAAAAGCTAGCAAAGAGATGATATGCATAACATGATTCATGGAAGAGCTTGGAAGGGAGCATGGGAGTTACAGATTGTATAGTGACAGTCAGAGTGTAATCCATTTGGCTAAGAATTCAGCCTTTCATTCAAGAACCAAGCACATACAGCTAAGGTACCACTTCATACGATAGGTATTGGAAGATGGTGATTTGAAGCTGGACAAGATCCATACAGATAGGAATCCTGCTGATATGTTAACCAAGCTGGTTACAAAGGAGAAGTTGAATCTTCATTTAAATTCTGTTGGTCTTCATGATTGAGTTGAAGATAGAGGAGCTAGAAGATGTTGTTGTACAGGTACTGGTACAGCTGTTTATCTCCAAGTGGGAGATTGTTAAGGTGTGGAGCCTAAAAGCTTCACATATGAGTGCATTACCAAAGTTGTAGGTTTACACAGTCACCGGTGTCAGTCAGGAGTGACTAACATCAGTCCAGTGTAGTTGAAGAGATGCCGACGTCGGTAGAGGATCGGCTGACGTCGGTCACAGGCAAGCAGGTAGGAACCGGCATTGGTTACCTGTGCGTCCAGAATGCTATTTCCGAGGATAAAAGTGAGTGTTTGCATGATGAGTTTAAGTCTTAGTCTTAAGTTCGCATTTCTATTATTAGTAAGATTGTTTTTAGAGCCCTTGTTCAAGAGGCTTAAATATTGGTTGTAAGTGCATGCTCAAGTTTCCTAATTTTATATGTAGAATTAGATCTTCTTAGCTTTGTGTGATTATTGTTGTAGTCCATTATATGTGAATGTTGAAGAACAGTACAGAGTTGTATCAATCTAGGTTGTTGGAGTTGATTATACTTGAGAGAGAGAGCTCTTAAGGGATAGAGATCTAGAGAGAGATCTTGTGCATCTGAGAGAGGTGTGGAAGAAAGAAGTTTCTTCAATTGCATTCCTTTTGTAAAGAGTTTTAATACAAGTTTTTAGGTTGGTTTCTTGTATCTCTTGTCGTTTGCTATTATTTGATTCTAGTTACTTATCTGTCTAATTTAATTCCATAGTTTATTGCTTTCATAAGTGTAATCTATTGTTGGTTGATCCCCAACAACTTGTCTCTTGTTTGTGCCTTAGGACATTTACCAATGTCCTTTACTTATATTCATGTGTGTGCCTTAGGACATTTGATAATGTCATTTACTTGTACTCTTGCATGTGCATGTGGCCCTCATGTTAATCTTTGCCTGTTTCAAATTATATGTGTATATGGCATTTGAACATTCCTTCTATCTTTGTTTTCTAGTTTGAGTGACATGTGCCCATGTCCCTTGTTTGCATGGCCCCTTGGCCATTCCTAGATTCTTCTAGCTTCTTGCTTCTTGATTATTTTTTTGATTTCCTTTTTGCTTCTCAATATGTGCAATGTCATGCTCCACATCATTTATTTCCATTTCTTTCTTGGATGTCATGATGGACGTCATGTCCCATCCCTCCAACTAACAACTAACAACTAGTATCTAACATTTTCAGTTCTAGTCTAGTACTTTGCACATGCTTTTACATTATTATATATATCTAGGCATACCCCTATTGATCCAAAAATCTATTAATATAAACATTTATATATCTAGAGATATCTTGTCAAATATCAATGCTATGTCATATATCTATATAGGTCAACACACTTGTAGGACTCTTTCTTCTAAGGGCAGTCATTGTAGGTTTATCATTCCTACCCTCAAAAGAGGGGGAAATAAACAAGGGTTTTTTATAGAGATTAAATATCCTAATAGTCTAAACAGTAGTATTCAGACACCCAATTCAAAATCTAGAGGTCAAACTAGTTATGATAGAGTATAAAAATAGTGATAGTTCTAGATCAACAACCAATTTCAACACAAGACAATAACACCAAAAATGGACAATAATTTCAAAAATAGGGGTGTCCTCACTTTACCACTTCTATCCAACCAGAAAAACACTTAGGTTTTCTATAAACAAGCAAAAATTTTAGTTTAGATATAGTTTTTGCACATCTAGATAAGTCAATATCAATAGTTTAGTATAATTTTCTCAAAAAATCTAGATATAGGGGGTTATCATGCATGGCATGATGGTTCTCACTTTCAATTTTAGATTAGGTAGTTGACATAACTTATAGATCATAATCCATGTTCTAGAAACTAGTGATTGGGGGTAATGTGCATGACACATTGGTTTCATTTTAAATTTGAGTTTAGTTTATTGTCTAGGCATTCTCAGTAGTTGCATGCCTTACTCCATCTATAGGTGGTTGGCATCACTTTCAAGTTGAACTTTCATAAAAGTTTAACTTTTTTAGTACCTAGGTTCTCTAGTTGGATTTCACATAAGCCTAATACATCAGTTTTAGAGTGTTTTTCATACAAACCTAACCTCCATCTTTCAAAATGGCTAAGAGTGACAAAGTTTCTAGCATACATTTAGGCTATCCACACCACATTGTCAAATTTATAGAACATCCATGGTCTCCATGAGCCATATCATATGACATATTCTATATCAATATCAATTCATAGCTTCACTTCATGGGGAAATGATGGAGCCAAAGGGCCAACCTTTGTATTCTTTAGCCACCTATTTAAAGGGATTGGACACGTAGTCTAGACATCAATTAGCACATGTATGATTCATTAACTTCACTTAGTTGGTGATGATAGAGTCCAAGGGCTAGCCTTTACATTATTAAGCCACCTTCTAGGTAATTGAGCACTTATCTCCATTCATGATATAAATTTTAGTACAACATCATCCAACATAGTCTAGCATTACTCAACCTTACTCAAGATCACAACATGTTTTATATTAGTTTGCATACCTAGTGAGGTGTATTCATTCCTTTCTCTTCCTTTTTCCTTTACTCAACTATTTTATGTTCTTGTTTTATATCACATATAAAAATTGATCTACTCTTTATTCATCTTGTAGATTCACAATTGCATAATGTGATCTCTATGGACTATCTAACATTATTCAACATCACACAAGCTTCATGGGATTCACCTTTACAAGTAAGTTTAGGTACACTTTCTATTCTTTTCATTTATCCTACATTTTCACTTTGCTACATCACTATAATAAAGCGGGGGGGGGGGGGGGGGGTAAATTTAGTCATATAAAATGTAAAATTGTATTACTTAAGCATGTATAATGACACCCAATCCATATGTCTTCCTACTTGCTTACACAACCCTTCTAGGTTATTATTTCATTGATTCCTAGTCATCCAAAACCTTCCAAACTTAACCCTTATAGACCTAAAAATATCTTTTAGGCCTAGATCCATCCCCCCAAGTCTCATTCCCTCTAGATAATAGTGCCCAACTTAGATAGGAGCATTAACACCGAGGGTGTCATGATTTTGGTGCTATTGTCCAAGTACAAAATTAGTCATAACAATGAGATTCTTTTGGATCTTTATCCTTTTTATTATTAGCCTAACATGAATTAATTTAATCCATGATCATGAATTTACCTATAAAAGGCCATTAAAATTCCATTTAGAAGGGTTGGCACTTATTTATAAGAGATAATCAAGAATACAAACAAGTACACTCAAGCACTCTTACCTATTCTTTGCATATAGCCTTCTAAGATCATTTAAATCTTATTAAAACCTTTGCACCAGTCCCTAGCCATATGAATTACATTCAATTTCACATCTAGTTAAAATTATCACACACAATTGCACCAAGCACTTTAATGGGAGAAATACATTATCTTGATCCCTCCTCAGAGTATTGGTATATAAGACACATACCCATACATGGGGTGTGAAGTGTGTTCAACATATCCTTTAGACTCTAAACACTTCTCTATGTTTTCCATGTTTCCATTCAAGTTCAATCACAAAGATCTCCTAGGGATTTTAAATATTTAAAATAGACACATAATGAGCTTTATAGGATTCAAAGATTTGATATTTCACTGACAAGGTAACACAAGCCTACCAAATAGAACCCAAAAATATTAGACCACCTAGACAATAGCACTAAAAAAGGAATACAACATCAAATAACAAGGTTCCCTACTTTTGGTTCTCCTATCCAATCTAGAAATGAACCTCAAGATCTAGTTTCTAATAGTTTCCTAGTCTTACTTCTCTAGTAACAGACCTTGTCTCAGTTTGGATCATTATATATAATATAAGTTAGATTTATCTTATTTATTACTATATTTAGAAA
Organism: Torreya grandis; assembly: GCA_037957365.1. Taxonomy (NCBI): domain Eukaryota; kingdom Viridiplantae; phylum Streptophyta; class Pinopsida; order Cupressales; family Taxaceae; genus Torreya; species Torreya grandis. The sequence continues at coordinate 111,736 of JARHVA010005357.1, read as the reverse complement.
ATGTAAAAAATACAAATCTATTTACACAAATTAGTAACTTAATTATCGCACCTTATTTATTAATTTACTTTACTCAGACCTATTTATTTAATTAAGAATAAAACTCTATTATTTTTAAAACAATAAAACACTAGGGTCAAGTAACTTTAACAAATAAAAAATTGATGAAAACTAGTATCTCTCTCCTATTACTCTCGTGGATAGCTCAACATAGGTCAAGACTTTTCATTTGTTATAGAATATAAAAGAGTATTTGGAGTGAGTGAGCTTAGGGGATGTTAGAATTCCTCATTATACTCCATTTCATGGTCATGGTTTCAATATTGGTGGTCTATGCTATATGAAAAATCATTGAGATTTTTAATAACTCTAAACTACATGTGCAATCCCAATGGCTCAATTTTTCTCATCTATTTGCATTTTGGAAATTGGCCCATGTGAACCAAGTGATGTATGTAGGTTGGTAGAGCATATACACCCATTTCATGTTGGATTCAACTATTTTTGGCTTGTGTGGTCATGGAAGGATAGGCAAAACAATCTCCTTGGGCTAAAAGTGAATAATAATGGTTTATAGAATACGGTTTGATAGTTACAATGTTTTAATTTTTTGTGAGTGGATTCAAGTCAAAGTTAATACATTGTTCTTCAACCCCTTAGAGCATATCTAGTCATATTATCCATTGAATATTTTATTAGATATATATCTAATGCACCTCAAAGATAAACAAGTGTAAATAAGCTAACATACCTAATAGAGACCTACATGATTATGTAAGAGTGCTTAGATAGGGATGTTCATGAGTTTGTAACTTTAAAACACTCATAAAATATTAAGACATCATCAAAAACATTAAATAACCATAAAGGGACTTAATATTAGTAAGTGAAGGATTAAATTATAGTCAGACTACATACACAGTCAAATCTTTTTATGACTATCACCTACAACCATTTGGAAATAGGCTTTAAATAGTCATATTGATGGAGCAAGTAGTTTCAAGGTTGTGAGAAGATTCTCAAGGTAACAAAAATAAGACTATGCCATTAAAAGAGATTGGAGATTGGTTTTGAGAGCCAATTCAATACCTATAGTCAATTCAACACCTATAATCAATCAAGTTGAATAAAAGTTGTAAAATGGGAAGGTTTTCCTTAACTTCTCTAAAAAGATATTTTTATCCATATAATGTTATCTCATGGTAGAAGTCAATGAGGTCTAGGTAAGTATAACTGACTTATTATTGTAGCATAATCCTATAGGTAGCATATTAACACAAGAGGAGATTTTTAGGTCAAGAGAGACTCATGGTTGAATGGATTTCAACTCAATAAAAACCCTGATGGAAAGACTCAAAAAACTACAGTGTCAAGAAGGTAAAAGTGAATATGGATTAATGTTATTTGCACACCTAGTACATTGATGGAAAATGGATAAGAGCCTAGTCTCAAGGAATAAATGGATACATTTAGGTGTGATATGGTACTAGTGACCTTAGAGGAAACCAAAATCTTGAAGTATAGTTATCAAACACATATCACCACCTACAACATCTCTCATATTCTTTAATGAACACCTAGAGTTTTAAGTGAGGACTGCAAACTAAACTAGGCTAATGAAAGATGAAAGTTTGGTTGGTATGTAGAGGTGTAAGTTGAATATGATCATATAGATATCACTTTGATAATGAATCAAGGATGAATATAAGAAGTCATAGCTAAAGGTTCGTAAGCCCTACCAAAATCATGCACACAGTTACATACCTAGAAGCTAGTCTAGAAAATTTGAGGTGTTGAAGGATATAAAAGCATGATCAATGTTTAAAACTTAGTAAAGAAAGTCATATTGAGATTAAATAGGATCCCATGACCCCTTAAATTTTGAATAATAGTGTAAGTGATCATTATTTTGTGCCAGACTTGAGGCACTCCACATCAATACAACTTATAGACCTAGTACATGGATCGTAAAATGATGAAATAGAGAGACCTAAGTGACTATGGTATGATGTATAGGGTTTAATTGGAGATTAATAAAGGTTGATAAGGTATTAAAATCATTTTCACCACTCATAGGTGGTCACATACTCATAAAACCAATCTATGCCTATTAGGCATGAACCATCAATTGTCTAATGTCATTCATATGACCATATGATATTCAAAAAAAATTTGATAGCCTTCATGGGAGAGTATAAGGTTGATAATCCCCATCAATTTTTAGATAACAACCCATAATGGCCATTTTTTATCCTCAATTTATCTTAAGGGTGTCCAACATGAATAAGAAGAACTCAAGATCAAACTTCTTTCACTCAAATTTATACAGATGAGATGCATGGGTTCACAATCACTTATGGATAGTTTAGGGAGATATTGAAATTGAAACCAGTGGTATTGGTTTGATGGTTAAGGGCTTAACCTTTAAGAATCATTGTTAATAATGTAAATGACCTAAAACCATCCTAAAGCCCTCATAAGAACTTTATGAGGAAAATATGAATAGAAATACATCTAGAAGTGTTAATTTAACTAGAAAGTGATTTGGATCAACTTGACACTCTCTTCGGATCCTCACCATTCAATTTGTTTTATTGTAACTTATATAAATAGGTCAAATTATGTGTTTCCTACAAGTTTTGAGGTGATTTGAATGTGTAGAAGGGAATAGATGAGTGAAAGTCATGGTGGAAGGTGTGTAAAGATGTTTTCTAACTCCTCATATCCCATTCTCACCTTAGTCATGTATGAGTACCCCTATGCTAAGTTTGTTGTTATAGGCAATCTTAGATAAAATAATGAGAAATAAGGTGATTTCCAAGTTAGAGATGAGAGGTATGATATTGAATTTTCTTGAACTCTATGTGATAGACTTAGAGGGAAAATAAGTTATGAAAAAGTGTCTCACATACTTAAAACTAATCTCCTTGATTGTGTGTAATTCACCTAAGTGACAAGTGTAAATATCTAGGCCTAGAGGGCTAATGAGTGACTGCAAGAAAGTGAATGACAAGTGGAAAAGAGGTCATAAGTTAAGGGGTGCATAATGAAATTCAAAAATCTTATTTCTACCTTCTTAGGTTAAGGTATATGTTTCAATGATTTTTGAGGTAGTTTTGGATAGTTAGTGAACTCTTCATCAAGAGGGTAGTTTCAAGAAGGACAATAAAGTGTCTCTATGCTAACTTGAGGAAAATTTCATGTTTCAAATAGATAATTGTCTAAGAAAACCTCATTACCTATTCTATAACTCCTTCTCTTTCATTATAACTAGTATTCAATACTTGAAACTTGTCATGGTGACTCTTCAATGTCACTCTTTCCCTCTCCTCTCCTATGCTCTATATATTGAAGCCATTTTAGCATTGTAAACTATCCATAATTGGTATGGAGAATCCCTACTAGTTTGAAATCTTATTTTTTCTTTGAATAAAATTTTCTCAAGATGGTTTAGTCTCTAAAATTATTTCCTAAGTATATCAAGTAGTTTATTTGGATAACAAGTGATGATTTTTTCTCCTTGCTTCTATTCTCCTCTTGTATGGATTATGTGAGTAATACTTCTTCTAATTGGTATCATGAAGTGTAACTATTTTCTAGTTGTATTTGAAGTGTGAAGAGAGAGAGAGAGAGAGAGAGAGAGAGAGAGAGAGAGAGAGAGAGAGAGAGAGAGAGAGAGAGAGAGAGAGAGAGAGAGAGAGAGAGAGAGAGAGAGAGAGAGAGAGGGAGGGAGAGAGGGAGAGAGAGAGAGAGTATTATTAGTTTCTAAAATTAGACCTCCTATTCACACACATTTGGAAATGCATAATAATTTTCGTCCATGTAGAAATACTTATGATAGAGGAATCTTGAGTTGATATCAGTTTTAGTAGTCTACTTCTTAGTGCAAATTCAAGTATGTTTGTGGAGATATCCTTGGAATATAAAATCCATTAGTGTATGTTAATTTTATGTTTCCTTCTTCCATTTTCACCCCTGACAAGTGAATATCCTAGTGTAGTTGAGATTCTAAATAGTTAGATCCAAGGGACCTAGGCCATAATCTAGAGATCTACTCTTGTAGAAATCTATATATACTTAGATATAGTTCCATGTTATCCCATATTTTATAAGGTAGAACTTACTTATCTAGGGTGAAAATTTGGGCTAAAAAATTTACCATAGTGATCTATAATTGCATTCAATTATAGTAATATTTTTTATTATGACTCAATTTACATGTGTTATTCATGCAGTCTCACATCAATTAACACCATTTACATAATGTTATATTTGATAATGGTTCAAGTGAAAATGTTAACACCATGACACTTCTAAAATATCTTACATACACATAACATGATATGAAATATACTACAAGAATGGTCAAATGATTTAATTGTAATATAATGTTAGAGGTATAATCACTAAGAGGGGGTGAATCAGTGAGCCTATATATTTCAATTACAATTCCAATCCTTTCAAACTATTAGACAATCAATATATAGCAACTTTATCAAACAACATTAACAAGAGAGAGCTCATTCATTCAATTCATATAAAACATCAAACACACAACACATAATTCCTTTGGGAAAATATCATAAGTAATAAAACCCACTCTCAAGTCTGTAACATGTGGAATACCTATCTTATAATAAATTACAAAGAAGAGACTAGTCAACTCCTTTAGAGTAGACAACCTTGATCAAATCCTTTAAACCAAAGGCCTTTAGTGAAACACATTTTTCACAAGGAGAAACTACCCATAAGGAATATCAACTCCTTTAAACCCTCATTTAAGTGAACACCTCTATGTTATAAATAATTTATTTAACACTTAATGATGGATCTTTAATTATCTAACCCCTACACAAACTCTCTCTCTATCTCATATAGGCCTCTCACATAGGCATGCCACAATATCTCTCTTTATTCACTAAAACTATATCCTCATATACACACTCATACCTCTTCATATATCCTCAAATTATAGGATCACTATTTGGACATCAAAAATATGACCTATAGGTCATACACATAGTCTTCAATCTACTCTACTCACTAACTTATCAACTGGGCACTATACCTCTCCTCAAACATAATCAAACCTAAAAAAGCACTATTATGACATTATAAATATGATATATAGGTAATAAAAACCATAATAAACTTGATATAACCTTAAATTCATTCACTAAGCACACACAACCTTCATCTTGCCTTTTCTCACCATACACACTCTCTCAAAATAGCTTCTTGAGCATACTCACTCATTTTGCCTCTTCTAAGATTAATAGGTCCAATGACCTATGTGATCACCTTCATCAAATTGTTTAGATAATAATGTATTATAATATTTTCTCTTTGATGGTCCTCACTAACCTACACATTCTCTTTCAAAGGTTCTCTCCTTTACTTGGTTCCACATTTGCATAAGCCTTCATATTAAACATCTAAACACAAGTCTAGAAACTAACATATTTGGTTTCACTATTTATATATAATTAATTATTTATCAAGTCCAAAAAAATTATTGGTTGGAAAAGACACATGAATTCACCCTTAAGGAATCTTACATGGGTCACACTTAACCAAAACTTTCTTTCAAATAGGCATAAGTCATTTTTAGGTCATATGGATACCCATTCAGCTCTTTGACACTTATTCAAGAAAAAAAGAAACATAGGAACACTTTAAAAATTCATTAAACCATTAAAAATTATATATAGGTCCTTTTTAAGTGACAAAAACCATCACATTACCCTTCTACTTAAGCATACATTGCTCAAACAACATTATGTGCACATAATTACTATGAATGAACACACAATCACATTCTAAACCTTTTTTTATATTGCATATGATTTTTAAAACCTTAATAATGCAAACATATAATATTAATGGAGTCTAAAACACTCTAAAATATCTAATTAAACATGATACATCTAAATACCATTAGAACAAGCTCAAATATCTTTCTTGGGTTACTTGCAAAACATAGTCAAATGTGTAGTCAACTTTAGAGCTCAATATATTTTTATATACATACATTAAAACCTTAAAATTTATATTTATATATATTCCTTGGATTCCTCTGTAATTTAACTTTTTACACCATGACCAAATTTTGTATAGATCAAAAGTTATGTCTCAAAAACCAAACACTGGTCTTTCCTTTGTTAAATTCAAATATTTGAATTTCAAATGGTCATAGTTAAACTTCAGATAATATGCTTGCATCTCATGCTCTTGTATCTTCAAATTGATCACACACCATAGATATTATTTAAAATTTAATGTATTTTTCACTAATTCCCAAATGTTAAACTTCTAATAGTTGACCTCATCTCATGTAATCTAGCAACTTTGACTCAATGCACACTATCGATCTTTTGTACGTAGCTCAGTCTTTAATAATGGTAAACAAATATCACTTTTACCTCTTGAATTTAATGCACACCATATATATATATATATATATATATATATATATATATATATATATATATATATATTAGTATGAACAGTTAATCACCTTTTATCCTTATAATAAGTTCAATATTTATCTCTTCTTAGCATTAAACTTTGAGCACTTGGCACCATCTCATAGTATCCTAACATCTTGGAATAAATAAGTTCTATCAATCATTTTGTAATGACCTCGATCTTTACCCAATTTAAACATCAAACAATTTGACCTATTTGAATTTATACACACCATATATCTATATGTATTAAATTTCATTCACCATTAGATCTTCAACTGGTCCTGATCTTTAACATCATGCAAAAATGACTAAGTATGGGGACCATTGTTATCTACCTAGAAGGTCAAATTTGCACCTCTATATCTTTTGCTTCACTCAAGTGCATGTTATAAAATTTGGACCATATGATATCCTCACATATGATAATCCAACCATGTGACAATATAATCCTATAACCCTCACACATGTGAGAAATAATGACATTAAAATGCTCACTTAGATTTTTTTAATTTACAGAACCAACTATGTCAAGAACTATTTGGAAAGACCAACTTTTCACATGCATAGATTTTGTCATGCTCTAGCACTATACATAAAAGTTAACACATATTAACTAGGTATAAAAATAAACAAACCCATATCATCATATTATCTTGAAACATCCAAGTGTACAAGATATAACTTCATCAATATGCTTACTTGACTCTTCTTGCCACATTACAAATTTGGCTAAGTATGGGAAAATACTGTCAAAATGCTTGAGAGCCCAACTTTGAACTTGCATATATTTTGTTTAACTTCATATCTAGACATAATAATTTATTCATAGAAACTAGGGAATAATTTTATTACAACCATATGACCAACTCCCCCTGACCCATCCATACATGGTAATTATGACATCATCAAACTACCTACTCAAATTTTTTGCCATTGGACCCAAAATGTATATATGAGAATGATGATGAACTATGTGAATTATACTCATGAACATAAGCTATCCAATCATCCTTGACCATTTATATGACCCCTTGTATATGCTCAAGATTTCATACTCATCCCTAATCATCTCAAATCAAGCCAAAACTAAAGATCAACCAAGTATCCTTCAAGCATACTAGGACAAACACATTGCACACTTTGTCATTGTCACTTAAACTATCAAGGCACTTCATACACTCACTACGTAACATCAATGACATCACCATGACATCATTAACAAATCTCCAACATATAAAATACACCCTTATACATATTATGATACCTCTTTAGGTAGGCCCCATCAGAGTTGATACTTTATTTTAAACTATACTAACTAATGGGATATTTGACATCTATTGGGATGCCATAAGATTCAAAATATATATGGAGTACCATCTATAGTAAACTAATGTGTCAATTATATACTCTAAATAAGAATATTTACAATTTTAGGCATTCGATACAAGTACCTTCTTTAGCTATTGGTATTTACTCCTCTAACCCCACCACCATTGTAGTTGGTTATTACTCTTATTCAAAAATATTATAAAAATTATATCATTAATCATATGTAATATTATTATTCACTAGAATTTATTTCACCAATTTCATATTTATTTACACCTTTGGTTTATAAGAGAGTAGTTGATTCTCCTAGTAGCCAGTTTCACACCATTTATCATATGAGAGATCTATTTGAAATTACCATAGGCCTTAATCTTCTATATATTATACCAAGCTAGTCCACCAAGTATTTTAACGTATTCCATAGTTAACATAGGAAAATATACATTATAATAATATACAGTGGACCCCAACTATTTATAGGCCCTCTAGAGTTGCATATCATACATAAGATTCTATAAGAAGTGATGAAGATGGTTACATTACAACATATGATTAATTTTTAGTTTTAGATATGTATACACTTTTTAGTTTTCATTCAAAAATATAACCCTTACACCATATGATATAGGCACCATACTTGAGTATCTCATTGATGGGATAATTGGATTAGCACCATTGTACATATTCAAATATATTTTAAAAATATCAAAAAAATTAAGACCTAAGCATGACATGAGTTTCTATATTACATTATTTACATATGTTATTTATCACATGTTTTGTAGATAGAATATTATATTCATACATACATGCATTTTTTAGGTATATGAATATGATGCAGAACATACATATACATGGATACATAGATGTTGGACTTTTATATTTTATCCTATTTAATTTTAACAACCCTAATAGGATAGAAACTAAGATATGGATTTATATTAATAGATATGACATTGAATAATTAATTTGAATATAAAATAGTTAAATAGATTACAATGATTTGAAAAGTGGCATATGCTAAAAATGGTAAGTACAACAAAAAGATAAGTACTTATCTTTTTAGTTAATTGTCTAACTATAATTGACTTATAATAGTGGAAAATAGAATAAAACAAACATGTGGTTCATCAAGTTCTAGAAATATGTTTCTATCTACATAAGGTTGGTTATATTGGATCTAGTTCAATATCAACTACCTATACTGACTTATAGTGCTGAGTACTAACCTATGTATAAAAGAGGTTTTATGACCATAAGGTCACCTCTTCCTATCTCTGAAATATATTTATATTCCATTTAAAACTTTGATAATGCATGAAACTCCATTAATAAACATCCTCAACCTTAAAACCATATGTGTGCTTGTGAGGACTATAAATATATAAAATTTGGAAAAGTGTAATGGGTTGAGCTGACCCCAATCACCCTTGTTTAATGATTATTTTTGCCTATATATCTAATTTCTAAGGGGTAAACAAAACAACATGTAGTTCTCCCACCTAATTTGATTTTTAAATTGTGATACTTCATAATATAAATGTATCTAATTATTTATATTTGATACTCTATAATGATTTATTTGGATGAAGTATATAATTCTTAAAAATGGTTTGTAGATACTCCTAGTCATGAGTTTTAAATTTGGGAAGAATAGGGCATATTTTCTCCATGTGTAGGAGTGTATAGATGTGTGATAATTGGTAAGTCCCCTATCAAATGATACCTTGATGCCACTAATGTGATAGGTAGATGGGCCAATGCTAAGGATAAATTTTGTTTAATAATTAGTTATTGTTAGGAGAGGTTTGTTACCATCAAACTTGACTTATTATCTACTAGTGATACTCACCCAGTCTAACATTATTGAATCGTGCATAAGAGGATTGAACTATATATATATATATATATATATATATATATATATATATATATGCAGCGTATAAATCAAGTTTGAACTAGATAATGAGGTTCATATATGTGTGTAGCAATAAAATGAAAGAATCAAACTCATAAGGTAACATGTACATTTTATAGAAGTGTAAATTAGGAACATATATGTGCACATAATTCATGCATAGTAACGTATTTAAATATTTTCATTATCAAGTACACAATAACATATTTTAGTATCTAATAACTCCCACCTTTTATTATATTAATGAAATTTATAGAGAAAATAAAATATATACTTGAATTTGCTCAGCTCACTTTTTATTTGGTAGGAAAATACAATTATGTAGGTCACTTAATATAAAAACATGTGTGTTTTAGATTACCAAATTTCCCTTGAAACTTGTTGGAGATTATGCTTCCATTTTTAGAGTATTAGAGAGCTTAAATTCATTGCTAAAGTAAATGGATAGTTGGGTTAATTGTGTCCTAAATTTGTGTAACTATGTAAGCCCTTGGGTTTAGAAGATAACATACCCAAACCCTCATAAATGTATGGAAAAATATGTGATTTATGGACCCAAATAACTACTAAAGAAATAAATAAGAACCACATGATGATTTCATTATAAGTAAGATTGAATCAACCATTGCATATGGCTTATGGATTCAATTGTATATTTTATCTCAAGTCAGAGTTAGCTCCATATAAAAAATGTATGATTGAAAGAGAATTAACAATGTTTGTGCCCACATCATGATCTCATATGAAATTATTTAATTTCATTCAATTTTACCAAAGTTAATTCAATGTAAAGCATATGCATGATTGAAAGATAATAAAAATAATCCATCCCCCCCTCATGACCTAAGTAAAAATAAGTGTGAAGTGTAATTAAAACCATTTTTAATTCAAAATTTAAACTCTATTGTTATTTATGTGCATGAACCAACATCATGCCTCATGAACTTGTAAGTGTGTATATGTGTATGAACCAATATCATGTCCCTTGAATCTACACCAATTGATATAGGGTGTTCATCTATATGTTGAATCTACGGACTTGTATCTCAAATGTATTTATATTTGAGATCTTGTAATTCATGTTGTTATAAATTATGTACATAGGCACATGATTATACACCATTCTAAATTTATATTCACGTTTTTGTAAAGTGAGTGTATATTCATGGCATATGCCCCAGTAATATATAATAATGTGCTAATCTTTTTCATGTAACTAAATTATCTGATATTTAAATCTTTATGAATCTCTAAAATTTATTAATTTTGTTCATGGAGTCTTATGTCTCTATGAAAAGCCTATTATAACTCCTCCCTTTTGAGATGAGGGATGTGTCCTCTAAGTTACTCATCTAAAAATAATAGTAACAACATCATGTCATGTATAAATATAACATCATGTATAATCATATGAATATATGGATAATATTTCACCATAATAATGTACATGTCGATCAAGACATGTATACAACATATGTAATTTAGTTTGTATAAGTGTCATGTCTAGATATATGTATCAGTTAAGCATCCAATAGTAACTATCACTAAAACATAACTAAATAAAACTACATAGTAAATGTGAATAATAAGGATCATGGAACCAATCAATCTTGGTAAGCTCAATAAGTGTAAGAGTTAGAGTTAAGCATAAGGCCAAAGGATGTGAAAATGTCTCAATAATGGACATAAACATGTCACATCAAACAAGGCCAAGGGTCTAATACAATGACAAGCATAAAATAGCCTATCATGTAAGGTAGTAACACCATAAATGAAGGATATTAAAATTAAATACTAATCTATACCATCCAAATATATCAATGTCACATCTTAGTACATTAGCATATCCATGTAGCACTATGTAAGATGTGATAAATTATAAAGACATATGTAAGAAATCTAGATAGCTCAACATGGTATAACAATATATAAAGATATAAAATATAATAGTGAACCTATAGAATAATATTCCCCTAGTATTTTCATGGCTGGTGGGTAAAGGAAAGTCCAATGTCTTTATGTCCATGTGTAACCTGTATGCCATGCATCACACTCATATACTGTGAAATGCATGTGTATGGAAATAATATACCATATACCAAACATGTGAAAAAAAAAATATGTAAATAATTTAATAAAGTATTCATGTCATGCTTAGGTTTTTGTTTTTATTTTTTTGAATTTTTTTGAATTTTTTTTATTTTCTTTATTTTTTGTATTTTTTAAATATTTGAAATTTGAAAAGTGCTAATAGATTATTCCATTGATTGGAGGACTATAGGGTAGAGCATGTATAACATAGTGTAAGTGTCACTTTTCATGAGTGAAAGGTATTAAATGTATGTGTATTAGAATATTATAGTAAATCATGCATTTTATTATAACTATCATAATCACTCCTCATAATATCTCATGTACAATAGGTAACTCTAGATCGTTGAGGACTTTATTGGGTATGTTTTATGGTATGAGAATGTTTCACTACCTATGATCACTATGGATCATAATACACTATATATGGTACTAATTGACTATGTTTTATATAATATATGGCCTCTATGATCCCTAAATAACTCTTTGTATGATGGGTGTTAAATAGTTAGGTGTCAATTAGGATCAAATATGCTCCTTTGAATTAGGTGTATAGAAATATTTTTCATATGTATAACCATTTTATTTTTATAGTTATCATATATGGTTTTATCAACCAACTATATTATTTCTGGGGGTGGAAGAGGATGTACCATTGAGTTTAGAGGGTATTCATATCATATGCATGTAGTTGTGATCAACTTGTTTTAGTGTATGTACTTGAGACATTGATGTAATTTTTATGGTATTGTATGAATGTTTTGCATATAAGGGTTCCCTAATAATATTTAAAATACCCAATGACTCTATGCAACTAATAATGATATGGGTAATATGCCATATCCCACCTGAAGAGGTAGAACTATGTGTTAGAAGCTATTATACTTTTATCCATAAAATCCCTTAACTATTTTTCATGTATATTTTATATCATGTTATGTGTATCTAAGGGAATTAATAAGTGTAATTTTACACGTTCTCACTTTACCTATTTCTAAGCATGAAACTATGTATTATTTTCTCATTGATATAATCTTGTAATAATAGTGCATGAAAATATTAATCATCATTGACCATCTCATAGACATCAAATGGGATCATAGGGTATTGTAATGAGGTGATAATAAGTGTACCAATAATCATGTCTATTGGGTGATAATATGTTGTAGGTAGAGGATGCATAGTGTATGAATAGTTTATTTATGTAGTATCTTTAGTCTCTATCACTTCATGCTTGGGAAATCAACCAATAAATATTTTCAATGTATTAGTACGATTCCATTATTATGTGGTCTAGATTCCACTATAGGGGTTCTTAACTCAATAGTGTTTCCATTAATAATATCTTGGTTCCTGGTTCTTAATTTGAAGCATTTTTTAGTTTGAATGTCATATAAATTTATTACATTCACACTATGCATTTATATCATAGTTAAATTATGGAGGCTTATTTGGATCAAACTCTTAGGGAGGAAGAAGAGTGATATGGTTTCACTCAATTATATTTTGAAATGGTTTATGAGGAGGTGATGGTAATCCAAAAAATTAATTCTTTGAATGGAGCTATTACTTATAGTTTATTTTTAGGTTTTTATACTAAATTAAATATAATATTTTCCTCACTCTTACTGTCATTTGGTTCAACCTTGTAGCTTGGTTTGCTTTGAAAATTCATTGTTGAAGTAGTTGTAGAAGTAGGTATATACTTGATATTTTTCAAGTCTATGATAATAGATTTTATGTCTCTTACTATGTGACATAGCTCTCAAAGAATTTGAATCTCTTGAATATGATTGACTCATGGAGTGTTGCAAGCAATTTTTGCTTGAATATGTATTATAACTCATTTTTTGCCATAACATTAGTCATATTAGTTAGCATAGTCTTGTACCAAATTACATAATCAACTATTGGATCAAGTGACCCTTAATTGAGATTAATATTTTTTTCATAAGAAATTTTATCATCTATGTTGATAGTAACACGTGTTATAAATTTATCTTCGAAAGGGTTGACTTATATTATTAATTAGAAGGTGAGATTATAGAACCATTGCAAAACATATTATTTTAGACTTATCTAGAATAGTTTGGTTAATAAAATTTCATTATACATGTATTATAATAATGTTGTATGGAACAATCAAAGGTGTTATTCTGGATCACCATTACCTTTTTATAGTGGAAGTTTATGAGCTATAAACCTTTTAGGTAAAGGATAAAATTCTATCTTATGGGATAATGGGTTATGAAGCAAGGCATGTGAATCTAATAAATGATTATCTCTATATGCACCTTGCTCTAACTAAGACACATTAGCATGAAGATTTATAACATTTGACTCAAGGGAGAATGCATTAGGTAAGGTTTGTGATATAACATGTGTAGTCATCATAGGATGGGAAAGGGTTATCTGTGTAGTAATAGGTATGTAATTTTTTTTAGAATCCTTGTATTACCCCCACACCTTAGGTGGATGTTACATATGTCACCATAGGTGTAGATGTAGGCATAGAACCAATAGTATATATTTAAACACATAATGTGGTAGCTTAGGGTAATTTATTATGTTCATCTCTTATGATATATTACATGGCATCAATTTGATGTGGATTTAGGTTAACATATCTAGTGAATTCTTTATCATCCAGGTAATCTAGTTGATTCATTGTTGTTATTTATTGAATATTACCACTTTAAACATTCATGATAAGTCTATTAATAGGGTTTGTATCATGTAATATTTATTTCATACAGGATATAGGAGGTAAGAATAAGGTCATGTGTTCCATTTGTTTTTTGGTGGTAATAAGAGGAAACTTGGATTGGATGTTGTAATAATATAATTTGAGGAAGGCTTGATATTGTTCATTGTTAGTTTTATCCTTATTAGTGTTCTTGTATTTGATCATTTAAACCATTTTTAAAAAATAATTGATCCAAATAGGTAAACTATCCAAGTAGAATAATATGAATATAGTACTTTATTTACTTGTATTAAAAAATAAATATAACATTCATTCATTATAGCCATGAGTAATGTGTATATTTAGGATAATAAAAAATCAAAAGAGAACCCCAAGGATGAAATGAGAAAGCCTAGGATAATAAAACCCTAATAGAGAACTAGGGTATTAAATAATTTGATCATATGATAGTTTCACTAATATGTTTTACCCTAAATTGGTTTTAACAACCATTATAGGATAAAAACTTGTATATGAATTCATTTTACTAAATATTATATTTAATCATGAATCTAAATGTAAAATATTGAAAGAGATTATAATGATTTGACAAGTGGCATATGATAAAAATTAGTAATTACCACAAAGGGATGAGTGATTATTTTTTATATTTGACTTCCTAACTTTGATTGACTTATAAAAGTGGAAAATACACTAAATCAAACTCATGATTCAACACATTCTACAACTATGTTTTCATTTACATTGGACTAATTCTATTAAATCTAGGTAAATATCAAATATTGATATTAAAATTTAGTGTTAATTACTAATATGTATGTAAAATTGGTCTTGTGACCACATAATGACCTTTAACTATAGGTGGGAATTTTTTATGTGTGGTGTTAAACCCTAATTATTCACACAACTCC
This sequence comes from Torreya grandis, assembly GCA_037957365.1. Classification (NCBI taxonomy): domain Eukaryota; kingdom Viridiplantae; phylum Streptophyta; class Pinopsida; order Cupressales; family Taxaceae; genus Torreya; species Torreya grandis. The sequence continues at coordinate 96,310 of JARHVA010005357.1, read as the reverse complement.
AAAAAATAACTTCTTCACCTTAAAATCCTAGGTGTAATTATGATGGATATAAACCTAAAAATTAAAGAATGTTTCATGGGATGAGATAACCCCCATCACACCTGTTTGATGATTTATTGTTATCTGTGTATATAATACTCCAAGTAGGCAAATCAAGCCATACATAGTTTTCCCACGTAGTGTGATTATGTATTTATATTGCTTTGTTATATGAATATTGTTAATGATTTATATTTTATACTTGATAATTATTTACTTGACTTGTATTTAGAATGATTTATAATTTTGTTGTGACTAACATAGTGAGTAATTTTCAATAGGGGAATAATAAGGAAGATTTTGTCATTATGAAGTAGTGTATATATGTGTTCTAGATAAGTCCCAAGTCCCCTATCAAGTGGTGTTTATATATATATATATATATATATATATATGATTAAAATTTTGTAATTTCTCATGATGCCAACATGAAAGGTAGATGGGCCAACCCTAAGGATATATTTTATTTTAAAATGTAGTCCTTGTTGGGAGAGAGTTGCTATTATTAGGCTCAAATCAATATTGACTAGAAATATTACCAAATCTGATGTTAATGACCCATGCGCAAGGGGACTAAACTAAAGGTATAAATATACATATTTAAGATAGTAATTAGGTTTTAAATAGATAGTGAGGTTCTTGTAGGTGTGTAATATTAGAATAGAAGGATAAAAATCATAATGTGACATGTAGGTGTGATAGAATGGTAGGTTAGGAAAATATTTGTGTGTAGAAATCATGCATAGTAAATTATGTCAAATTTTCCATTGTATATTAATTAATACCATAATTCAATATCTACACTTTTCTATACCCAAGTACCATGCCAATACTAGGGTCATTTACTTATGTAAGTTACGTTATCATACGTTATATATTTGTATGACCTTTTTACCATGTTAAGATACATAGATTGCTTACACATGTCTTATTAGCCACTCAGTTCTTAAATAGTGTTAAATTAGATATGATACATTAATATTATGTGATACTGACATATATGGATAGTTTAAACTAGTATTCACTTATTCTATGCTTCATTGATGTTGTTTTCTTACATGATAAGATAGTTATTATTATTAATTATGTGTTGCCCCTTTTCTTTATTCGTGTCTCCTTAGCCTTTTTTATGGATATTTAACCTTTCATTTTAGACATATTTGTGTCCCTAGTATGTGGCCCCTTAGCATTATGTGTGACATTTTATGTCATTTTGTGACATTGTGTGTTGATATTATTGATCTTGTGTGATTACCATGCTTTTAGGTGTC
>JARHVA010005357.1:0-90000 GCA_037957365.1 Torreya grandis | reverse complement strand
ATATGTATCATGACACCTTAAAAATCAATAATATTATCAAGATCAACAAACTCAAAAAAATTATTATAAAATCCTATATTATTCCACTCCTAAGCATGCAATGTCATACATAATGCCAAGGGACACAAAAATTAGACATAAAAATGTTTCAACAAACAAGTCCAAGGGCCATAGACAAGGGATATAAAGATGTTTCAAAAAAATTAAAAATGAATGTCACACAGATAAGGCTAAGGACCATATAAAATGTATGAGAAATAAATATCCCGTCATAATGGATTAAAAGTATCAATGAAGCATAGATGTTAGTATTATAACATAGTAAAGTAACATATCCATGTAGCACTATGTAAGATATGAGCAACTAACAAGACATGTAAAAATAATATATGAAGATAAACATGGTATAAGGTCATATAAATATATAAAATATGATAATGTGTCCAATGGAATAATATTCCCTTAGCATTATCATGAACACTAGGATTAGGATGGCATAATGTCTATGTGTCCATGTATGATCTAGTTGTCCTGCATTGTAAACAATACCATGAAATGTATGTGTAGATGAAAAATAATATTCCATATACCAAATATATGATAGATAAAATAATGTTTTTTTGTCTATTCTCTTTGTGTATGCATCCTGGCCATGAATCTTGTTTGTTATTGTTTGCTTATTTTTTCATGCCATGATAGATATCATGCATATCCCTAGTTTTTGGATGCCATGTTCATATTTTCCCTGAGTAGTTCTATATCAATCTCATGTAATCAACATTAATAATTTATTAAATGTTTTCCTAACTTAATATCTATATTAGTACATGTCACTATATATGTTTATTTTACATGTATCATGCATTATTATTTTACTCACATTATCAATATGTTGTCATGATTTCCAATTTTATCATTACTTCTCCAGATTTAAATATTTTATATAACATTATTCACATAAATTTTTCATTTTAGGTAAGTTATTATGTAGGATTCAAAACTCACCTCAAAAGAGGGGACATACAAAATTGACTATATTAGAGACTAAGCTTAAATAGGCCAATGAACAATCATAAAAATAAAATATTTTCTTAGTTGATCATAATACATACATAGTTTTTTTCCTAGAAATTATATTCAAATAACAATGTGTTATTTATACAACACATGTTGTAATTGTCCAAAGTAATGTGCTTTTTCCCCAAGAATAAAAAATAATTTTTTTCATAATTCTCAAAATATTACTAAATCTACATAATAGTTATCAGTGATTATTCAAAAATAGTTTTCAAAGTTGTCCACAAGATTATCATATATTTTATTCATATTTGGGGCATCATGTGTGGAATGTGTTCCATAATGTTACAAAGGTTTTTACTCATTCATTAAGATAAAATATAACCAAATATAAAATTGGGGGTGTAAAAATAAGATTAAAAAACAAGTTAGTTCATGAATTAGTACATAAAATAATGACAAGCATAAAGAAACTAACATATTAGGCCTACTTTCTTGAGGGGCATGGATAAATGGACTAAATAAATTAGACAAAAAAAAAAACAAGCAATACCTTCCCCAAATGACTCTCCTCCAAGATCGGTCCACTAATTATATTTGTACCTAGATTTAGTACTCCAAGTTTTTATCTATGTAGTATGGCAAGCCATTCCAACATCTCTTCTTGAACCAATAGGTCTTGGCTCTTGATTGGGTGAAAATAAAATAAGGTTTGAATATTTCTAGTGATATTTTGGGATAGTTTATTTTCACCTAAAAAATCTTAATGGTTATGGTCATGGACTTTGTATTTATAGTTTTCCTACTAATTCCAACCACTATGTAGCTACGTTGGGGTTAAGGTTTGGAGTCCAAATGCATTTAGTGAAGGATTTAATTATGTATTTATGAAGGCAAGGCTCAACATTTCTGATTTTTATAGCATTTATTTTGATATTTTACATTTTTGACCTTGGGGATGATGATGTAATCATGACATAATATTTCTAGATAATTTTTGAGTTATGATTTTCCAATATTAGATATTCATCAAGTTTCCATGGATTTTTCACTTCAGCTACTAATCTAGTCTAATTTACTTAGTCTTTTTATAATTTTTGTAATTTGGTTTCTTGTTTAATTAAAATGGTAAAAAATGTCAATTTGCTTGGTCATAATTTGACTAGAGTTGAATTAGAGGAAGGTGATAATTTCATAGAGTGTACTACCCCATTTATGAAGGTATAGATACATAAATAGTTAATACACATGATGTGTGTGGATGAATTAGAGGATTTTAATGATTGAAAATTTCAATTTACTAAGTTGAAATATAACTTGAGACAAATTAGAAGAAGTTAATGATTACATATAGGGTAATTCCCTAATTAAGAACATATTGATGTGGTTTTGTACCTCCACATAATGTGTGAAAATGAATTGGGATGTTTAGGTGATTTTGGTCTATTTTATGCATTATTATAGAATGTTCAAATTTGTAATTTTAGCATGGTAGTGATAGGAATTGGATGTCTACATTTTACCCCTATTTGAGAAGGCATGGAGGTACATATAGTTGAATCAATGATTTTTGAAATAAAAAGGGTCACTTAGAATGATTTTAATTAGAAGAAATAAAAAATGTTCCCACTTTATATTACATTCCTCAAGAGTTTTAGAAAAATGGGCTATGAATATGTTGCAAACAAAATTTGGGTGGCCCATGATGCCCCCTTAAGGGAAGGACAAGAAAATTAAATTCTGATGGTTGGCCCTTGACTAAAATAAATGAACACATAATTCAATAAAAGAGGTAAAAATGGAGTAATTAGAATAAGACGACCTAAAAATAGATAAAAGAGGCTAAAATGATCCTCCTATGAAGAATTGGGGTAACATTAGACTAAGGGTGGGGGGCGATATTAACAAATTTTATATAAATTCACCTTTGGGGGTGAAAACTAGTCATTTTCAACCTCCACAATTTGAGATTTGAGTTCTGACTTTAGTGTATGAGAGAGATAAGAAGAATGGATAATATCATATATCATCAACACTTGGAAAGTGGGTTTTAGAGTACTAATGACCACTAAAGAGATGAGAATCAGTAAATACCCTTTTTTGTATTTTATGTCATCTTAAATCACATTTATTAGCCTGAAAGTAGGTGAAAAATTAACCTCATCAATATCAAAGAGATAAAAATGATGAGGTCAATAATAAAAATAATGAGATTGTTGAAAAAATAATGATCTTGCCAAAAAATCAATGATATCACTAAAATAGACAAAAATCACAAAAATGGTGAACACACCAAAATTGGTGGAAATTGTCAAAATGGTGAAAACATGGGTAAAATGGTGGGGTCATATATCAAAAAATGAACTCAAAGTTTAAACAGTGAATTCATGCAAATCAGGGCATAAAAATGGTGATGTCACAAGAAACAATGAGGTTGCCCAGTTAAATGGTGGGATTAAATAGTGCATCAATGAAATCATGGGCTAGATGAGAAAAATCATGAAGTCATCCTAAAAAATGGTGAATTCACTCTATATAAAAATGAAATAACTAAGGAAAATAATGAGGTTTATTGAAATGGCAAATAGTCTAGAAAAAAGTGACACTTAGGATAGAGGAAGACTATTCAAAACCCTAATTTAGAATAAAATGGTAAATTGATCACCTAAAAGAATAAAAATAGACAAATGAATAACTTGACTCTATTTGTCTTGTGCTAGATAGGATCATGTTGGAGATATTATGGCATGGGAATGATAATTATGAGTTTTACATCAACTTAAGATTATGATAGACAAGGTTGTGGAAATACTAGAGGTGATAAATTTATGACATATATCCCATATTCTTGTGATTTGAGTAGATTGTGCTTACTTTTCAATGATAATAGAGCATTGGAATTTAGAGACCTCCACCTTCCATTGACTGACTAGAGAGGTGATAGTGACTCTTGAGGATGTTTATACAAATTTTTGGGTACCACTTCAAGATCGATGGATTTATTAGATGTTGACAAGATGGATTTTTATTTTATAGGACCTTATTAGATTTATAAACTTTGTTATTCATGATGGGTCCATAGGTATTGTTGCATTATAGGACTTGGCTTGGCCTCTAATAATTGTTCAAGGGGTACGACCACCTCCACCATAGGGAATAATGTCTTAGGAGGTATTGATTTTGATATCTCTTATCAATGGCCTCATGTTACCTAATAAGAATGGCTGATATTTTTAGATTGGGATAATAAGTGTATTATGGGACATGTTGGACCATGCTACATGTTTTACATGGGACCCAATCATATTATCATAATTGTATAAATACTTATACATTATTGCACACTAGAGGGGGCATAATATGAGACATAACACACTCCTCTAGGTATAATCTTAGAAACATATCACTATATAATGACCTATGGGATAGTTATGTTAGTAGCTACTAGTGTATCTAGTGGCCTATAGATGGGTTTATATAGGTGCAAGGTTATGAGGCCACCACATAGATTTTATCAGTGATTATACCTAAGTATGTAGTTTATATGGATAGAAGATAGAATCATTTTTAGAACATGCTAACACTATGATTTATTACAGGCTACCACAAACTCATCATGGATAGATATAGGTCTGATTGCATGTAATAGTAGTTCACCTTTCAATAGGATGTCTTATATGGACCCCACTTTTTTGAACATGTTACATGTGAGATTTAGGATTGGGGTATATTATATCCTAAGGTCCAAGATATCACATATTTTTACATGTATATAGGTTGGGGTGTGGATGCTAATGTTCTAGATTCCTACACAACATGGTGGATAGGTTTTTAACCCCTTCACCTAATTAAACCACATACCAAATAGCCAAGGTAGAATTAGAGGAGGGTATGATAGAGGATAGATGGAGGGGAGGACCTAGTATAAGCATAATCTCTTACACAATAGGTGATTCCATACACTCTTCCATTATAAATACTTTAGGCTTAAGTAGTGAATCAATCTATACAACTAGCCATGTATATGATGGTGGAATGGTTAGAGCCATGTATGATGTGATTATATCCAAGGATGATGACTTACACATAAAGGACAATGTGTCATACACTAAGTGTGAGATTGATTATTAGCATAGTTTGTATAAGGTAACAGTCTTAGTGGACCAAAGGGCACCCACTTACAAGGAGCATTCTCATAGTCAATGGAGTACCTTGACCTCTAGGTCTTGGCATATAATTGCTTCAGAGAATTTAATGGCACATCCATCTCCACATAGGGTAGTTATGGGACCACCACCACCATAGCCACCACCATTACTTGGTACAAGATAGATATTTGATTAGAGTCCCCTTAGAGTTGGTGTGACATAGAATTGATTTGGTATCTTGTATCTCTGATATTTTGAAAACATAATAATAAGTGTATATGTATTATCTTGATATATAAAACATGATTTTTGAGAGATATATATGACATTCATTTCTGGTTCATGACTATTTATACATAGACTTAATATTTTTTGTATTATGATTGTGTCTTTCTATATTAATGCAATGTTAAATGTAGATATTGGACTAAAATATGGATATGGATGTGTATTTTTTACCATGATTATATTATCTTCCATTCTTTATCATTTTTAAATAGTATTTTTATGATATGATAGTATATTCTAATTATAGGAGATGCACATCCTTGATTAATATATGGATGTTGATTCATTCATGGATCTAATTGACGTATGACTAGATGCTAGAGATTACTTTAGGAGATGAACATATTAAATTAATAAATGAATTTACATATATGTTGGATAAATGAATGGGTAACATGACTTGATACGTAAGCCAATATATGCATGACATGTAATATCAAAATGAGTCATGTGTGTTTCCAAAGTTAGGCTCATGATAGGATTATGATATCCTAGTTAGGTAGTGGATATGTAGGATGGTGCTTTTAGATATGTTATTTGGAGCCACATTGTTGTAAGATTAGATCAATTGGTTTTTAACATGGAAAATGAAATTATGCATCATAAATATGAATAACATATAAAAACATTGGATTTCAATTTATTAATGGACCAGTTCAAATGTGATATTTACAAATCTAAATAATGATATAAGATACCAAGATTTATGTTGAAAACATTTATGTTTGAACAAAAAATTAAAAAAAAGAACTAAATTCAAACACAAAGTGTAACCAAATTAATAAAAAGATATGAATTATTAGGACTTAAGTGGAAATAAGAATATACCAAAACACAAACAAAAAATAAAGCAAGGACAAATTGTAAGCAACTTAAAATCAAGATATGAATAATCAAGACTTAAGTAGGAAAAAGATGTACCAGATATAAACAAGCAATAAAATAATACAAATATAAACATAAAGAATGCAAGCCCAAGTTAAGGTAAGACTCAAGTAGTTTTTAAAATGTATTTAGATACACCACTCAAAACAATATATAAATAAACTAATAAATAAAAGACATAGAACACAATGCAATGAAGATAAACAATTCAATGTAAGAAATCAATAATTGTACGTGTGTAATGAATAATATGTTACACTTAGATCATGAATAAGATTTTAAAGTAGGGGGAATGGAATAATAAGGAATGGGTGGCCAGGATGACTCCATATGCCCTAAGCAAAGTAGACATTACCTACATAGTCCCTAGATGCCAAATCTAATAAAATGTAGTTCTCTTAGGGATATGAGATAGAATAAATTTGATGATAAGTAGAGAAGAAATGGTTAATGGAGGAAAAATAGGAATGAGATCAAAAAGTGGTGAGAGAATAAAGGTCCATAATTAGTCACAAAATGGAAAAAGCATAAAGATCCATATTTTCTTACAAAATGGTGAGAGTGTAAAGATCTAGAATTACTCGTAAAATGGTAATAGCATAAAGACATGAATTGCTTGAAAAATGGTGAGAGCATAAAGAAAAGAATTTCTCATAAAATAAGGAAAAATTAAAGGTAAAAAATTACTCAAAAAATAATAAGAATGCAAATATACATAATTATTCATAAACTAATGAGAGCGTAAAGATATATAATTGCTCATAAAATAACAAGAGCGTAAAATTAATAATTGCTCACAAAACAATGAGTGTAAAGGTCTAGAATTGATTGTAAAATGATGAAATCCTAAAGACAAGAATTGATCACAAAATGGAGAGAGAATAAATGTCTATAATGGTATAATGAGATGGAAATAAGAGTGGCCAAGCTGACCCAAGATGCCCCATGCATCTAAGCACTACCTACATAGTCTATTTGAACCTCAGGGTGATGTATTTCTCTAAGAAATGGGAGTGTAATGAAAGATTGACAATGACAAACAAAATAAATGGGAATCCCACCTAAAAGATGACATGAATTTATAACTCTCATGGATATTTTAATCTCATATTCCTTAATTAAGAATGTTTTTAGTATTTTACCTATAATTTTCCAATGTTTTTTGTTTTTTGTAATAAGGAAATCAATGTAATATGTTAAAATATACAATGAACCATCTAGTGAAGGATAACAGTCCTTAGGTAAGGGCTCAATCAATATATAAACTAGTTGTAATGGGGTGGTGCCTCTACTAACCAATGATAGAACTTGAGGCAAAGGGGAATACCATGAAACAATAAATGGGAACATAATGGGTAAATATTAAGAGGAGGATTAACTAGAAGAAGTATCAATGAATTATCAAAAATATAAAACATATGTTGATGTGCCCTCAGATATCAACCTAGAAAAATGTTATTAATGTTGATCAATCTGAATTGGCTATGAAACATTCACTAAACCTGTCTACATACTGGTTGGTCATAATCAAGATCATGATTGGTAATAAGATTAAAATAGTTTAGGAGAATAGGAAATGGAAAGTAATAGAAATAAAAATTATTGTTATAATAGAATTATAATGGTTCAGGGTAAATAAAATAGTCTAGGTAGGTGAGTACAAATGGTCCAAGTAATAAAACAAGAATGGTCTAGGTAATAATATGAAAATGTTAGTTTTGATAGCTTAAAAATGGCCTAAGTAATCCCAATGCTATTTATCCAAAAATTTTAACTCTTATAATCTAGAAAATATATATTCTTCATCATCAATAATATATTTTAATGATATGTGTAATGAGGGTAACTTGATCTCGATACGAATACTAGTTTCTAAACCAAAGATTAAGGAGTAAGGTACAGATCTAAAGGGGCTCAGTGACTAGTGTGGTAAGTCTAGAGGGTAGATAGAATATGCAAGTGTTAATCATGGCCAACATCATTAACAATATTTTTAAGGATGAAAATAATGGTCTTGTTATATACCTTAGCTTGATCATTGCCTTGTGGGTTATATGGTGTTGAATGCTTATGGTTAATATTGAATTGGTTACAAAGGTATTTGAAAACCTTTTTTTTGAAAGAACATCCATTATCAAATATTATTTTAGATGGTATGCCATAGAAACGTATAATATATAATTAAATTATCTTGGATATATGCTTGTTGATTATGTAAGTTAGTTTTATGGCCTCTATCAACTTAGTAAAATACTTTGTGGTAGTAAGGATGTGTTTATGGCCATTAGAAGAAGTAGGGTTTATATTACCAACAATATTGAGTCCCAAAGTTGAAAAAAATCATGGTGTATTAATAATCTAGAGTAGTAATGAAGGTGCATGTATTAAATTGTCATGCTTTTGATAAAAAAACACACCTGTTGACATAGTTGTAGGCATATGTATTCATATTTGGCCAATAATATCATGTTAAAATAAGTTTATTATCCAAGACCATGTCCTTGGTGTGAGAACCTAAAATTACTTCGTGTACCTCTCTAAGAACCAACAAAGATAAACAATGAAGCAACATTCCATCATTTCCTCTATGAAAACAATGGTCTTGTTATATACCTTAGCTTAATCGTTGCCTTGTGGGTTATATGGTGTGGAATGATTATGGTTAATATTGAATTGGTTAAAAAGGTATTTGAAAACCTTTTTTTAAATAAAAACAATTATCAAATATGATTTTAGAGGGGATGACATAGAAACATATAATATATAATTAAATTAGCTTGGCTATATGCTTGTTGATTATGTAAGTTAGGTGTATGGCCTCTATCCACTTAGTAAAATACTTTGTGGTAGTAAGGATGTGCTTGTGGAAATTAGAATAAGTAGGGTTTATATTCCCAACAATATTGAGTTCCCAAGTTGCAAAAAATCATGGTGTATTAATCATCTAGAGTAGTAATGAAGGTGCATGTATTAAATTGTCATGCTTTTGACAAACAACACACCTATTGACATAGTTGTAGGCATATGTATCCATATTTGGACAATAATATCATGTTAAAATAAGTTTATTATAAAAAACCATGTCCTTGTCATGGGCCCCTAAAATTCCTTCATGTACCTCTATAAGAATCAACAAAGATAAACAATGAAGCAACATTCCATCATTTCCTCTATGATAGAGCATGTTTCCAAATATGGTATATAAGTATGCTCAATGAAGGAATATTTTAATTTGGTTATTTGATAGGTTTAGAGTAAGGGTTTGATCTTGGAGATAATTATAAAAGTCTTGGTATTAAGTGGGATTAGGACTAGAAATATTGCATAGTCTTTATGAATCTATCAGTACATGAGCTGGTTGTAAAAAGTTATCGATGAAGAATTGAATCTCTCTAATATCATTGGAAATTTATATCATGAACCCAATGGTATCCATATCATTTATTACTCAGTTATTAACCTATGGTATTTTTTCATTTTTTAAGAAGCTAAAAGTCTTTCTTAAGATTATCCACAATATGCTTATAAGGTACACAAATTTTGTCTCTAGTCTGGTACTGCTAGGTGGCCTAGTTAATGATTAGCTGAGAATCTCCATATATCATCAATTGCTTAATGTATAGCTATATTTTAAGGTGAATCCAAACAAAAAAATATTGATATTCATCCATGTTTTTGGTATAATGTAAGATAATGTGAAACACCATTGGAATAAGATCCCCTTGTGGTGTGACTAGTAAAATATTGGATCTAGATATATGGGAGGTGAATGAAATCTTAAAGTATAGTGTCCACTATTTGGAATCAATTTATACTTTATCCAAGGTCATAATTTACTTGTCTAGGAAATCAAATGAAAGAGGCTTGGTATCGATCAAATGAATTTCAACAAGTTGATCTTCCAAGACCTACCCCTTGATGGTCTTATAATTATAGTACTCCACATAAAACTAACTTGGTAACATAACCCATTTGGACATGAATCTTGTAAGAGTGGTCTTATACAATAGGTACTTAAGTAGATTAATCTTGGCTATAACAATGGTTTTTTATTTATCATGTAATGTCATAGCTTTTAGGAAGCAAACACCATTGCAAGACAAGATTTTTCCATAGGCAAATAGTTGTGTTCATAAGTTACCAATGTCTAACTAATATAGTATACCACATGTTATTTTCCTTATTCATAATTTTGGGCTAAAATTCTCCCTATTGCATGTTATGTCACTAATATGTAAAAGAACAATAATTTGCCTAGTGTAGGTAGAGTCTATATTGGTAGATTATCCAATTAGTTATTCAATTCAATAAAAGCTTGATCATAATATATATCCCATTGAAATGTGAAACATTTATTAAAAATGTGTGTAAAAGGATTACACATATTATCCAACTATGATATGAAATAGTGATTATACTAAATTCTTCCTTTTAATTTGTAGAGTTGTTTCAAATTAGATGGAGGAGGCATTTCAATCTTAACATTGACTTTAATGAGGTAGACCTCAATAATTCTTGGTGACATAATGAATATTATAAATTTTCCTAAAATTACACCAAAGAAACATTTATTATGATTGAGATGCACCTTATATTCATAAAGCCTTTCGAATATTCTTCATTAAACATCTTGATGTCCTGCACGCATAGTCCTCAATAATGTCATGTATCATGTCATGGAATATGATATTAATGGAACACTAATAGGTTGCACCAGTATTATTTAATACAAATGGCATGACTTGGTAATAAAATTTTCCCAATGGAGTCATAAATATGGCCTTTTTTGGTCCTTTGGTGTAATATCAATTTGGTTATACTCTAAAAACCCATTTATGAGGGACAAATTTTCATATCCTTCTATTTAATTGACTATCATGTCAATATTAGGTAGTGGAAATCATATTTAGGGCATTCCTTATTAATGTATCCAAAATTAGTATATAGGAAAATGCCTTGTGTATTTTTGCTAACTAGTATGATATTATAGATCCACTTTAAATAGTCGAGTGGCTGAATGAACCTTGCCCCCAATAATTTTCTAAATCCTTTTGACCAAGATGGTTATGTTTGAATGCATTTTCCATTATTTTTATTTTATTGGTTTTGCATCTAGATGGATGATAATGTGAGGTACCACTAATAAAAGGTCAATACCAAGCATGTATGAGTAAGACCATACAAATATATCAATAAAAGCTTTTAGAATGGTAACAATTAACTTGTGTTCTTCATCTATGAGGGATGTGCCTAGGTAAAAAATCTTGGGATTGTCACAAGTACCAATTTTTACCTTCGTAGTATCTTCTACCAATAATGTTGATCCATATTTAAGAATAATAGGAAAGGAAGAGAACACATCCTCTGTATCTACCTATTGATCACAACCTTCACCCATATATGAGGAATCTAAATTAGCTATTTTAGGTAATGGTCAATTGGTAAATACTTTTATAAAAGCTAGAGCAAGGTATTCAACAATTTGAAGTTCTTCAAAATTGATTCCTAAACCAATGGCAATGCTTGGACTAGGTGGAAACTATGCTTCCTGAGGAGAGAGGTGAACTTCCCCATCCAAGAGTGGCTAAAATAGGTTTTCACTCAAGGACTTATCTTTATGTGTACTCTTTCCCTAACCCAAGGGTGCTGTAAAGAGGTTTTCACTTGAGGATTTTGATTTTTTTAATTTATCACGACCAGTAAAGTTCTCTTGCTCTCTAAAATAGGCAATAAGGTCCAAATGAAAGTCAAAACCTTGTTTACGATCAACCAATAACAATTCATCTTAAAGGCCCATGGACTCAATGAGAGATTCCTCATTCCAAAATTCATTCAATGGTATGATAGAATCTTGATGGTCCCAATTGACTAGGTCAAGATGATGAAGGGTAAGTGGATAATGGGTTTTAATGGTCATGATGGAATTACAATAAAATAAATTGGTATTTTCTAGGTCATCATAGGAACTATAATGGGATGACACATTGAGGTTAGGAGTTTTATTGTTAGTTGATGAAGTGGATTCACTTTTTAAATCTATGGGGTCACCCCGAGGTGGTATAAACCCAATACGTTGAGTCCCCATATGTTTAATAACCAGAATAATTTTTATAGTACGTTGTGCATTGGGTCCCAATACTTTTTTAATATAGTCAAATCTATCCATGATCTAATTTATAATGGGGTACTTATCATTCTAAAATTAGTTAGTAAAACTATCACAATACAACCAACCTCCCTCAGTGTTGGTGGCCTGATCTTGATCAAGTGATGTATCTAGTATAAATAGAAGTGGCTCCTATAGAGTGGATTTGGATTTATTTTTACAAACCGTGTTGGGTATGCCATGATTTTATAGTTTTTAGGCTGTCCATAATACTTAGGATATTTATTCAATTTGTTGATGTGGAATGCATTATAAATATTATAATTGGTGATACCATCATCTTGAATAGTGAAATGGGTGGACATGGTGATGGTGAAATGTATCAATAGAAGTGAGATCAAGGTCATTGGGATCAATATATAGACTTAGGAAGTTTATAAATTACCCTTTTACCTTTATTTCCTAACATCTTAGTACTAAGACAATAGGTGTAGTTTCTATACTCAACTTACAAATGTTTGTAATATTGTTATGGTTGTAAGTTGCCATAGATAGTGACATCTAAACCAAAATGTAGGAAATTGATGCATTGATTTAGGGTGGAAGGAAATGCCAATATTTCATGGATCCAAGGATGAACAAGAAGCATATTTTAAGGTAGCCCTATATCAACAATATGACATAAGGTATCATGGATGATAATCCCAAAAATGGTCGATAAGAAAATGGTTCCAAAATATTCTATCTAATTTTCATAGGACTTAATGGTAATGGTATCCATCCACATATCTGCTAATGTATACCCTAAAGTTTTTACTAGTTTTAATGATACTATTTCAATCCAAAACCATTGCCTATAAGAATCTATTTGATTTTATGATAGGAAATAATGGCTTCAATGTATAGACAATTTTTATGTAGAAGACTAAGGGATGACATATCTTATTGGTTAAATATAAGTTGTTATCCTGGGAAAAATGTCTCATAAGTTTTTATAAATGGTTAGGATTAATGTCATGATGAATAATGGACTATTGGAGGAAAACATTAAATATGGTCATGTGAAATTTTGATGTGTGAAAGTTATTTAAAATAGAAATATATGCAGATGTTTTGATAGGTTATTCACTTATATTGTATGATTTCTCAAAAATGGGATCAGAAGGTTTGGCCTAAGATGGTATAGGGTTTGGTTTCAAATTGGTTTTTGAAGGTACAATATTTAACTCATAATCAATGATAGAAGAAGTTAAAGGGCCATGGAGGATAACTTTTGGATATTTAGTTGTGACTACATTACTTTGATTTTGTATGGAGTTACTATAATTAGAGGAATGAGGGGGAGGTCTAGGAATGGTAACCCACAAAAACCAAGGTGTAAGTTAAGTGTTGGAACCTAGTGTATAATTACCTAAAGAAGGGGATGGTGATAGAGGGACCAATGTTCTGCACAACATTAGATGGTACATGGGACTTGATCTTAATGGTAGAAATATGATTAGTATTAATACATCAGATGGTATTATTTTAATCATATGACATGGTATGGTACTCAATTTGATTGGTTCAAGTGTCATGATATTTATTATAACTATTGTTGAGATTTTGATTCTGATCATGACCTTGATTCTGATGTTGGTTGTGTTATTGGCCCTTGTTATAATTTCTCCTTTGTTTTTTGTTGTGCTTTGGAAAAGGATCTTTGTAAATACCCATGTCTTGTTTTGTGTTAGGAAATATCTTGTCCATATTTATCTCTCCATTCTCTAAAAATTATTCAATAATGTGCCTTATTTACACACATCAATAAATGGCATGGCTTACAACATGATGAAAGTCACAAAATTCATCTCTATGGTACTAATCAGGTTTAGGTTGATCTTCAAGAAATGGTTTTGGTAAGGGATAGATAATCATGTTTGATGTAACCAATTTATTAAATAAGGACTCAATAGGCTCCCTTAGGTCACTCAATGTCCTGCATCTAGCATACCCTCTATTTGGAGGAACTCTTTTTAAGGTGAGTGGTAGATTGGGTGGCCTATTTTGACTAGGTGGTGTTTGCAATATTTGTGCATGACATGATTTAGTAACTCCATTTCCCACCATGCTCTTATTATTATTAAAAAAATTAGTATTTTCAATTACAATTTCCTGAATAGGTATTAATGTATGGTTTGATGTTTAATCTTGTAAATAGATTTTTACTAATCCCTTATCAATAAGTTCCTTATCAATCTATACACCCTTATAAATGATTTCTTAGAATATGTTGGCATAAGTGAGTATCAGATTATTATAAAGTTTAGGGTGTAGGTTATGTGCAAAGATATCAGCTAGATATTTATCTAGTAAATTGTGTTGTAATTGATTGGAGAGTTCTCTCCACTATTGTAGATATGACATGAATCTTTCCCCTTTCATCTATTTTGATTTACATAAGTCAACCACTTCTTATCATGTTTAATATTGTAATAAAAGTGGTTAATATTTTTTTATAATAAATCATTTATGGTTGTTACCAATCCTTTAAATAATTTGATAATCCATTTTAAGGCTCATACACCCAAGATACATGGAAATAAGTGCATCAAATACACACTATTGTAGGATACGTATTGACATGCAATGAAAAAGGCTTATACATACTATCTAGGGTCACCTTTACCTTTATATTTGTCAAATTTAGTTACCTCAAAATCAATTGGGAAGGATGATTTAATAATATTTACATCAAATGGATAGGTTATATCTCATCAAACTTGTATTTCATGGTCTGATTACATGTTTGAAGGCTTGAGACTACCTCCTTCATTATGTTCCACTCTTAAATATTTGGAGAAGTTTGTGTTGGAAATAGATAGTTCTATTGAATATTCATAGATGGATAAGTTTGGTTAGGGTTGATGTAGGTAGTAATGGATCATCCTTTAATAGTCATATTGGGAATGTGAACCGTATGCTCTAATCTCTATGCTTGATAAGGCATTTGTTTTTAGTTTTGATGTGCATATGAATACATATGATGTTGATGTAGAGGATTTTTTTTTGATCCCTAGGTAGTTTATGTTAACTTCAAGGAATCTATTATTGTGAGCTAAAGGGAATCTACTAGTTTTGGGGAGTTTGGTGTTGGTTCAGAAGAAGGCATTATCATCACTAGTTTGTAAGAAGAACTTGCTATTGTTGTGAATTAGAATAGGTTGGTTCCATATTTTATGAAATATCCACTACTTGTTAAGGTGGTGGATTGTTGGATACCTATTATTAGGAATGGTCTTTTACTATTATGAATTATTATATGAATGTCACACATTGGAAATGGATTTTTGATGGTTAAATAATTTCTGATACATATCAAGTGGAACTTGGTATGAGACATTCATTGACACAACTTGTGCAGGAGGAGTTAAAGTATCTACCTCAAGTGTAGGATTAGCTTGGTCTTTTCACATTTTTAAGATGACTAATTTTATTATATAAATTTGGCATTATTTAATGAGCATACAACCAAAGAATTTATTAAGTTAGTGAAAAGATAATCTACATAGCATTGACTAATATGTTATATTGTGGATGCAATAATATGACAAATTTGGGAAGGATCCACTAGTGGACCCTTCCCCTTGCTATAAGAAGCAATGAATATTTTATATCTTGATTGCATGGTAGTTATTTATCAATAGCTAGTGCTTATTATAGCTCCTCTATGGGAACAATGGTATGTAGTTATTCTCTTGGAAATTTTGGTGGGAGTCTAGCTTTGTATTCTATTAGTCTCAAGAGGACCTCATCCTGGTCCTCAATCAATTTATTGTCAATGTACTGACCTTAGTTTGGTCCCAACATGGGAGGGATATCTTCATACATGATCGAATGTTCTTATCCATCATAAAAAATTTCTTCTTGGTAACTAGGGAAATAAGATACCCTAATATGAGTATACCTTTGCATGGTTGGAGTATTACTCAATTTTTGACAAGTTTTTCAAATGTACTCTTGGTTCAATTTGGAATTCAAAAACACTATAAAATAGTCTTTGGAAACCTTAGAATCAGCTCACAATTATAAGTTATTGGATAATGTAATGTAATAGAATAATATTTGGCATAAAAATAGAAGTGAAATCATTGGAAAACTTGACCTTGGTTGGTCAAAATTAGAACATTAGAAGAAGGTAAAACAATCTTGGAGCTTAGGACATAGGATAACACAAGAAAAACTAAGTCCAAAATGTGTTTGTACCATATAAAATGATAATGAGACCATGTTTTGTCTCGATTTGCAAATATATAATAAAATAAAATGGTCCAATAACTTAGAGAATAAATTAATGCAACAAAACCTAAATCTAAAATCAAAATAAAATGGGTAGAAAAACTAAAAAGAAAGTTGAATGGTCTAGGAAATTGGGGCATAAGCTAATGAAAGAAAACCTAAGTCCAACATTTAAATAAAATGGGTAGCAAATGGTACCAAATGAGATAAAGGGTATTGTTTCAAATGATAGATGTGGCTTTCCAAGAGATGGTTAAGTAAAAAATGGTAATGTGAATAACATAACATATTAATGTGAAAGTAGGTGACGATGTGTAAAGTATGGGTACTTAAATTTTCACTTAGGTAGGGATATTAAATAAAATTAAAATCTAATATAAGAAACACAATCTAAATAAAGAGTAAACCACTTAAGCCCAAGTGATAAACAAGGCTCAATTGCTAACTAATTATCATTAGATCAAATACTCAAAAAGGAGCTTCAAACTATTTTAAGAGGATTTAAGATTTTGTTTTTTTGTTTCTATGTAAAGTAATTTTAGACTAAAATAAATAAATAATAATCGCCTAAGTTCATGCTCCTATGCTAATAACTAACACAAGTTTTTCATAATATATGCTAAACTTTTAGTAATATGCCAGTTCTTGAGATGAATTAATTTGTTAATCCAATAATTTTTGAGTGCATGAAGGTAGAGTGATTATCCCCTCTATCTCTCAAGAAATTTTACATGTAATGGAAATTAGAGAAAAAATTAAACTTGGCATTTCTAGGATAATTTACAAAAAGTGGGGTCAATTAATTTAGTATTTTCAAATTGGCTTTCTAGATGGTCCACAAGTGCCAAAAAAACACTTGGGTGTAATAAAATATTTATCACTTGGATGAAAAACCATATAGATTATTATGAAAGGCTCTTGTCCTTTCCACAACCACTCCATACCTCAATTGCTCAATAGAGTGCAATGTCTATAATGTCACATGCTCTAAGACCTTATTTAGTTGGTCAATTTAACTATCCAACCACTATCCCAATAAATAGTATGCTTGATTTGTATACCCCACCAAATAAGTGAGATTGGTATAATGCTAGGAGATGAAACACTAGGTCAATTCACCCATAAATAACTTTAAAGGAGGTATAAAATACCACTCACTAAGCCAATTAAAAATAAAATAAGTTGATGTTTTTGAGTCATTCAAGTCCCTAGGAACAATGAGAGAGCATACATGACATTTATTTGGGTAGACACTAATAAACAAGTAAAATAATGCATTTTTTGTCACTTAAGCTCCCTATAGGGGCAATGGGAGAGCATAGGTGCAAGGTTTTATGAATAAGTAATGAATTTTTCAAGTTTTTGCAATAAAGAAAAAATAAAATGCTCTTAAGATCTTTATATCTGAGTATGAATGTTCTTTTTAAGAACTAATATGTAAATGTGATTGAAATTTTCCTTGAGTTGTAAAAGTTTACAAGATGTCAAAACCTAAAAAATAGAGTCTTAATAGTCAATTACAGGTTTAAAACACAAATTATAAATTGAATATTGCCTTTTTAAGCTCTTGTGAAATTTGTAATAGGGTGATTTCACTATTTGATAGGGAGAGTTTGTGGTTTTCTTTGCAAGTTTGTTATTTCCATATAACATAGAAACATAATTTTTGAAACTTCACCAATTAGTTAGATGAACTCACCAATCACATGATCAGTTTTCCATATCCAATAAAACCAAAAAAATTAAAATTACCTTCCATGACTTCTCTATTTATGAATTTGATTTTATCATTTTTAGGACAACTTCACTGTTACCAGGTTAAATTCATTGATCATATAATGATGTATGGTGATTTCACCATTTTAAATGCAACTTCATTGTTAAGTAGTGTAACTTTGTTGATGTCCACAGTGACTTTGTTGATGTTCAAGGCAACTTAATCATTGTAAAAGATGACTTCATCATTTTGATTAGAACATAAACATATGAAAATTAGATTAAAAATAGATAAAATAACTCAAAAATGGTTTGATTAAGTACTTAAAGGATTAATAAAGTCACCAAAGATTAAGAAGCTTCTTAAAGTAGTTTGTTTGCACCTAAAAAAGCTTAATGGTTATGGTGATGTCCCTTATTTTTATAATTTTCCTACTAACTCTAACCCCTTTGTAGTTAATATAGGGTTAAATTTTAGACTCTAAGTGAATTTAATTAAGGCTTTAATTATTCATTTATAGAGGTATGACTCAACATTTCTATTTTTTATGACATTTATGTTAATATTGCCCATTTTTTACCTTAGGGATGATGATGTCATCATGACATCATATTTCTAGATATTTATTGAATTATGAATTTCCAATATTATATATTCATTAAGTTTTCATGTATTTTTCACTTAATATCATAATTTGGTTTGGTTTTCTTAATGATTTTACTTAAGTCCTTTTGCAATTCTTAGAATATAATTGCTTGTTTAACTAAAATGGTTAAAAATGTCAATTTTCTTAGTCAAAATTTGACTAGAGTTGAATTATAGGAATGTGACAATTTCATACATGGTATTAACCTAATTACGGAGGTACATAAGTGAATTAACACATGCACATGATGTGTGTGGATGAATCAGATGATTTAAGTGATTGAGAATGTTAATTTTCTAAGTTGAAATTTGAACCAAGATAAATTAGAAGAACATAAAGATTGTGTATAGGGTAATTATATAATTAGGGACATATTGACATGGTTTGGTACATACAAGTAATGTGTGTGGATGAAATGGTATGTTTAGGTGATTTTGGTCTAGTTTGTGCATTATTATAAAATTTTATTTAGATTTTAAATTTTAGCATAGTAGTGGTAGGAATTAGATGTCTACAAGGGGCATGTGTATGACATATGATCACATTTTTAAATATTAATTAAAATACCAAAAACTACACTAAATTTGAAATACTTTAAAGAGTGCTCAAACTCAAATATAGTTATCCCACACACACACACACACACACACACACGTGTGTGTGTGTGTGTGTGTGTGTGTGTGTGTTTATGTGTGTGTGTGTGTGTGTGTGTGTGTGTGTGTGTGTGTGTGCGTGCGCGTGCATGTACACACACGTACGTGTGTGTGCATGCATGTGTGTGTACATGCATACTTGTGTGTGAATGTGCATGTGCACACATACATGAAATAGTGAATGCACGTATAAAATATAATATTTCTCTTATTTTAACCTTCACATAAGTATACTAATGAATATTTAAACTTAAATATTACTTTAATAGACCTATAGATAAAACATGAAAATCCTTTAATAGGTTTAGAGAGTAAGAAGAATAACCATTAATGACTTGGAGAACCTTTGTATGTATATATTTTTTTATTTGAATATAGGACCTATAGAAATGAAAATTTTGACTCAAGATAAGAACCAATGGTTAAAAATAAAAAAGAAAAGAAATATGACTCGAAATAACTTTAATAATTTATTATTGGATAATTTTTGTTTAAATAGATAGGGATACAAGCCATTTCTATCCATTTACCACATATTTGTCCAAAAAGACACAAGATTAAAAGTAGGGATACTCATTATAAAGTGGAATGATAATTAACCAATTTAGACACTATTTTCAAATTATATAGCTATTCAGAGTCATACACTTAGAAAATACATATCATGGATGTACCTTCAACTACTATACCCTTCATGTTGTTAAAAGGATATCATACACTATATATCTATGAGAAATTTCTTGTCTTTTAGTCTGTCAAATATGATTTTAATGACTCAAAATTTATATCATACCTAGAATGTTTTAGATTAAGGTAAAAACAAGTTTTGAAGGGACCCCAAAACCCTGAACAAGAAGAAAGATATACATTTAAGCATAGCCAGGTTAACACAAGAACCTGAAAACAAAAAAGAACCAAGACCAGGTTTTACAGGGACATGTAACCGACATATAAGAACATGAAAAAATCGCTGTCAAAACACAGAATTGAAAGAAAACCAAATGGATTAGCAAACTTCCAGATCCGTAACCAGCAAACCAAGAAAAAATGACCGGTTTACTGCCCCCAAAAAACCAATCAGCAGAAAGGAACTTTGGATGAATCTTTTAAATTCAGATTTTTCTTTTTTCATGACTGAAGATTCATTTCTAGAGGAGGGACCAAAGACTTAGCCTTGTTTCTTCTGACTGCTATCCAACCATCTTCTACCTTAGCTACCTCAGCAACCCATGCCTCAGAAGACACTGATCTGTGGACACCAGAAGGCATGAAATCCTTGTGACAGTCTAACACAGACTGGCTCTAAGAAAGATCCTCCAAAACAGGGGAAGAGATCACCACCTCCTCCTCAGGCTCAGCTGTATCTTTAACTTCAGCCTCCTCAGAGGCTACATTTGATTGTTTCTCCAGTGATTCCTCTTCATCTTCCAAATTGGATTGCAACCTTTCCTCGTTCTCAGTCTCGGAATCTATTGTTGTCTCCAAAGGTTGTTTGTCTATACTATATTCAGAGAAATCCTTTAGCCACCAAGAAGGTAAACGTCTGGGATTGTTTTTCCCATCACCACAATGGGTAGCAATATGACCCATCTGGTGACACTTCCTACACCTAAAAGGAATCCCCTCATAATCCAAGATTTGTGTCCAGGAACCCCTTGGGGAATCAATGCAAATCACCTCAGGAAGGCCCTTTGAAACATCTAGGTCAGCCAGAAATTGTGCACAAGTCAAATGGTGGATCTTAGTACTGTCTTCTTCATATAGAAACTCCCCTATATCATTTCCAATGGTTTTATAAACTGCCTCCTGCCACAAATGTATCGAAAGATAAGGGAGCCGCACCCATATAGGGATCTTGTTAAAGGATTCTGAGAGAGGATTAAAATCCTTGTGCTAAGAATGTTATAAACCTACTTATCTTCTATTTCTACAAAGTTTGGACTTGTGCTTATTTTTCAATTACCTTTACACTTGCATCCCATTAAAATGCCTAGATTAATGTTAGTGTCATATCCTAATGCAAGTGTCAAATGCCCTAAACTCTTCCAATTTTCAAATGAAATATATCCCTATGGTCTAAAAAATTATATATATATACAAACTCAGCTCTCATTGATTCCTCACCTAACATAGACCTAACACAAATAAAAAAACTAACAAGTCAAAATACCAAAATCATTCAATCAAGCATTCAAGTGAGAAAAGCATCCTTATTTTATATTATTTCCATATCAGTCATAGGACAACACATCTACATTCTTAAAGTACTAAAGGATCATACCATGAAAATTATTTTCCAAGTTATAAGATAGGCTACTTTATATACTTACTTATTACACATTTCATCCTTATTCACCCACAAGCTCACACGTAGGGGATAACTACATGGTTTTGAGGCCTTATTTGAAGTAGTGGATATGTAAGTAACACCCACTAATAGAGGATTATTTAGGGTTAGATCAACACTATAATCCCACCAATCCATTTTTTCCACACCCACTATGAACATGAACTAGGATTTTGATATTTGACAAGGAGTGATAACCCATGATATAGAACTAAGAACACCAAAGTGAAGGTGACATAGAACCCAAAATATCCTAGGTGGTCACATATAGATCCAATATGTATTTTGTACTAGACACCTCTATCTAGGTTATGAAAAATCATCAATGCAACCATCTTAGGCTAACACAAGTATCTGAAAACACTAAGGCATAATTTATAAAATTAGATGACTGGTCTAAAATATAGGTCCAATATATTCCCTTCCTATTCTATATCTAGATATGTATTAGCATTAGAAAAAAATGTGTATATTTTTTTCATTATCATTAAAACATATATCATAATTGTACTTTATATTTTAACATATTTTAGTAAATAAATTTATAATATTTTTCATCTAATTTTTTAAATTAATTGGCTTATTATAGAGATAGTTTACCATCCTTTTACCCTAGGATATCTCTACCCCTTTAACCCTATATTTTTAAATCCATATTATAGGGTTAAGAAGTGTGTGATACACATGTACCAAGTGATAAGCATTATCTAATTTTTTAGATACTATGCACAATCTAACACACAATACAAATATTATCACCTTTAGTTGTAAGGATGTGTTTTCAAATAATATCATTTATCAAGACTCGATTACATCAATATAAAATTATCCTTAAAATCATGGAAACCAACATGATTATATGGAAAAAATCTAAAATACATATAAATATGCTATAAATAAAATTTCATTCTTAGACTCGTTACATAGATCAACATTATACAAGGGTATTTGTGTGAGAATATTACATATGACAACATTGCCAAAAAATATATATCCACCACATGTGGCCTTTGTGTTAAATTATTAAAATAGACCAAGCAAAATGTTTCTATTGATAATATGTATTTACCATACCCACACAATAATGGAATCAATTTCATACACTATTAATTTAGATACAGATGTCAAGGTTTAATTGGAACCCACAATATCAACTAATACACTATTATAAAAACCTAATATAGGCAAACACATATAGATGCATTTATTTTAGTGTGATACAGGCATACATAGATACATGATCTATGCAATTTCAAATGTAAACCTTCCCTCTACTGATGTCATGTGAACATTGGGAGCATTTGATTCTTTGATCATGATAAACCTAGGTTATATCATTTTTTGATCATTTTCCATTATCATATTTGATCTTATATACTTACACATGCCTTTATCCATGCTTATATCTTCTGTAATGTACTTGATATGCCATGTACTTAATGTTTCTTATTAACACATATATACAAGGACTAGTATAATATGTTTATGATGGTTTTTTATTATCCATGTTTTCTTTTTTGCACTTTATTGAGTGTGTTCCTTTCTTTCTATTATCATGCATTTTATTCCATGTTCAAGTATTTGAATATGCTTCATTAATTTTTCTCCCTTGTCTATGTTTTCCTATTGTGATGTTTGCATATGTCATGTTTTATTGACATTTTAATATTTCATTCCTTGCATTATAGACATTTGACTAAGTCATGTCCCTTCAATAATGTGGCATTTGAACATGACCCTTGTTTAAGGTCTCCTTGAAGACTTTTGAGTGCTCTTGTGTGTGTGCTTGATTTCTTATTGAGATTGTATTTTTACTTATAGACATTTCTATGATCTATGTCATTCATCTTAGGACTTGATATGATCACATATTGTATGCTTTAATTATATTTCTACCTATACATGTTCCTTCTATATCCTACATGATACATTCATAGTTTACATGGTTATCTTATCCATTTTAGGTAAGTAACCACAAATTTATACTTCCATTCACCTCAAAATGGGGGATATATTGTTAGGGGCAAGACATAGATGATGGGAATTGGAGGAGATAATACAAATAATTAACTCATGCATACTCATAGTGAATCTAAATACATAGAGAGATATTTTAACACAAAATATTCTGCACTCTTTTATTATCTATTCTCATTAAAAATAATCATACAGAACATATTACAAATATATAGGAATATTATTCATATAACTTATCCCCTATTTTATCTCACCTAAAGCCTATAAATAAGCAAACCACTAAATATGATATATTATTATAAATATTAACAATATATCAATAATATAATATTCTATCATAATAAAAAATTACCATATTAACCATACAATTATAACCACCTTGTAACTATTATTTACCTCTCAATAAATCAACTAGTTACTATTTACCTTTTGGTAAATACCAAAACTAACATGATGTAAAATCTATTTATAACATTCCTCTCCATTGTTTTTAAATGGTGAAAAAACATTCACACTCTTATCTATAGTATGCTTACCTCTTGTAGCATGTCAAACTATGTGGCTCATGACCTTGATATAAAGAGAGCCTCACTCCTCCCATGGTTTTATAGGTTTACTAAAAACCTTGACATGAATAGGAACTTGTCTATCTATTGTTCACCTCATGGTGGTTTTCTAGATCTCTACCACAAACCTTTTCAAGATCCATAAACTGACTTACATTAGTGATTTTTATCCTTTAACAATGTTTTCACATTAGGGAATTATGTTTTGGATTTACACACAATTACATGTCATGAAAAAGAGTATACTTGTATTCTTATTTCTTAGATACATAGCAAAAACTATAATGAAAAACACACCACAATAAAAATAGCACACCACACTAAGTCACCAAAACATTGGTGTGGCCCCATTGTTGGAAACTAATGAGAGGTCATTGAAAGACCTCCATCCTTTATGTATCCTCTAGTCTCTAGTATGGGATACTGGTTACACAAAAAAATTGTCTTTGAGATATTTTGATGGTTTTGGTAGGTTATTTATTGGTTTCTTCCATACAAATTGGAACCTCCTCATTTTTTAGACATTGCGTACAAGTGAGAATGTGTCTGTAAGACAATTTTTTTATTTGTACGATTTTTAACTTTATAATACTTTTGAAAATAATAACTTATCTTAAACTAACACTTTATAAAACATAACATTTTAAAAAGTAATAAATGAAATTTACTTTTTAAATACTCTAAACATAACATTGACTTGATTATTAAGACTTAGACTTTTAAATGACTTGAAACTCTTTCTAAAGAAAAAACCTAATTTACAAAAGCTTAAGACTACTAACTTAATAAAGTCTTTTCAACTAAGTGTCACCTTTTGCATTGACCAAACAACATTTAATATTATCTCTATGTCTATCTAGCATTAAGATATCATAGACTATATAAATTAGAAAAACTATAATAACTTAAGACTATTATCTTACAAATTAAAACTTTATACAACTCAAAGACATAAAATATGAACTAAACAATAAATATATGATCAATTTAAAACACTAATCCTAAATAAAGACTTCAAGTTTAAAAATAATTAATAAACTTCTTGATACAAAGAAACTCAATACAAACCCACTAAGTGAACAATGAACAAAAATAGTAGCCTCCAAAGATGGAAGTACCACATAATTGATCACCTTCATCTATGAACAAAATGGTGAAATAGGGGGTGAGATCGATGATGTGAACAAGATCTAAAAATTAATGCAAGCATGAATATCAAATTTAGAAATAAATTTAGATAGGTCCATAGGGATCCAAGAATGGATATGGATTGAACTTAGATGAATGACATTGGAGAAGTTTAGTAGTTCATCATGCTAAATTGAATACATCTATGAAGGTTCATAATAGTTTCAATGAAAAATCTTTATTCTTTGTTTTCCAACATGAATATATAGGAGCATTAAAATTATTTAATCTACTTTATTTTCACCAAACACTTCTTTACCAGTGCTAGGTCATTCTAAATTATACTTTCCAACACATAAGTTGATACTGGCATGTAGCTTGATAAATAAATTCAATATGTGAAGACAAATTACTGAGTGACCAAATTAACATGAATTTGGGATGCCATGATGCAATATTAGATTTATACAACAATATTTAATTCACACAGATAACATATAGTAAGCATACCATTGTTATCATTATTTGAGGCAATACAACAGATCTTGATTACTATGAATGACTCAATGCTGATGTACACATACATGGTCCACAAAAAAAAATCATGAGTAGTGAATAATAGTTAAGAAAATAATCTCACATGACTCCCACCATGATATAAAGCTTGATTTGATACTAATGATGGGAATTGGAGGAGGTAATATAGATAATTAACTCATGCAAAATCATAGTGAAGCTAAATACATAGAGAGATATTTTAACACAAAATATTCTTCACTCTTCTATTCTTTGATTCTCATTAAAAATAATCATATATAACATATTACAAATATATAGGAATACTATTCCTATAAAATTTCCCCTATTTTCTCTCACTCAAATCTTATAAATAAGTAACCACTAAATATGATATATTATTATAACTATTAACAATATATCAATAATATAATATTCTATCATAATACAAACTTACCATATTAACCATATAGTTATAAACAACATATAACTATTATTTACCTCTCGATAAATCAACCGGTTACTATTTACCTTTTGGTAAATAGCAAAACTAACATGATGTAAAAACTATTCCTGATCTATGGATTTCACATTCTTCACAAAGTCAAATTATAGTGGGGACATGTTTTGGAAACATGTTCTCCACACTCATAATGGTTATCAATTTTAGATATAAAATGGGGACATATTTTGGACATATTCTCCACACTTACACTAATTTTCAATTTTAGATTATAATGGAGGTATTTTACGGGAACATGTTTTCCACACTTACACATTTACAAATCGGCCAAAAAATAATAATTATATGATTTAGATACATAGTTGTGGTAGAATTTTATACATTGATACGATTATTATACCTATATTTTATAATGAGACATACATAAGGTGCATATTTTATGCAAAGGGAACCTAAATTTCAAAATCAAATCATATTTTATATTTCAAAACACTTCTACAGACTTTAGCTCATTAGGTTGGATTGTTATAGACTATATTGAGCTAATCAACTACAATAGTTGGTTCACTTTTTAGTATTTTCTATATGAGTAAATCACTCAATATTTAAAATTTTTTAGGTTGAACTTGATTAAATAATCTAATCTCAATGGATTTATAGTGTGAGTTATCTTGGTTCACTCACACTCACTAGGTTATAAGTATGATTGGGTTGCATGATTGAGTTAATCTCAACTATCAGGTAGAAGCTCACCTTTTATGTAAGTTTGGGGGCATGTGTCCTACAATATATATACATATATATATATATATATATATATGTATATATATATATATATATATATATGTATATATATATATATATATGTATATATATATATATATATTCACTTTGAAGATTTTTAAAACAAGGTTGAGAAGTACACCCATTAATCGATGTAACTAACTTGCCTTTTAGAAATTTGATTTGAAAAGATGGATGATTATGAACCATTAGAGCAAAGATTAGGAAAAATAAAAATCTTCAAAGTGAATATCTCTCTCTCTCTCTCTCTATATATATATATATTCACTTTGAAGATTTTTATTTTTCCTAATCTTTGCTCTAATGGTTCATAATCATCCATCTTTTCAAATCAAATTTCTAAAAGGCAAGTTAGTTACATCGATTAATGGGTGTACTTCTCAACCTTGTTTTAGTATTTTCAATGATTTAATTTTAGATTATATACAATTATTATATACTGTAACATGTTCTTGGTTACATGTTAGTCACCAAAAAATTACCTAATTTGGACTCATTCAAAGGCAAGGTGTGTTATACACACCTAGGTACAAAGGTGGGAAAATGTAGACACTATTTCTAAATTATATATCAACTTAGTCTTGTACACTTGGAAAATACATATCATGGATGTAGCTTCAACTTATAGATCCTTTTTGCTACTGAAATGCTTGCATACACTATCTATCTATGACAAATTGTCTATCTCTTAGTCCAAAAATTGATATTATAATGATTCAGACTTTATATCATTCTTAGAATGTTAGAAACATAATTATCTTCTATTTCTATAAGTTTTAAACATGTGCCTATTTTCCATCTACCTAGACCCTTGCATATTAGTCAGAGGCCTATGTCAATGCAAGTGTCCTATCTCAAAGTAAATATCTAATGCCCTAAATTCATCTATTTTACAAATGAAACATATACCTATGGTTGTCCTAAGTGTTTTAATTCAGGATATTTAAGAAAAATATTAGTATATATGCATGATCAATCCTATTTCATTCCTCACTTAACATAAACCAAACAACTCAAAAGGAAAAATACCAAAATCATTCAATTAAGCATTAAAGTGATCAAATATTCCCTATTTTACTCTACTTCCATATTAGTCATAGGGAAAACACATATACATGTTTGAATTAATAAATGAACATACCATGATCCATATTTTCCAAGTTATGAACTAGGTCACTCTATGTGCCTTATTATCACACATTGCATCCTCATACACACACATGCCCATGTGTAGGGCATAACTACATGAGTTTGAGGAAATCTTCAAATTAGTGAATATGTAGGTTACACCAATTTATAGATGGTTATTTGAATTTATCTCAACACTATGAGCCTACTAAACCAATTTTTGGGGCCTTTATTTTCCTCTTTGACATTTAAATATATCATTATTTGTTATATGGACATTTGAATATGTCATGATTTATTCTATAGACATTTGACTAAATCATGTTCCTTAGATTGTGTGGTATTTGAACATGCCCCATATTTACAGTCTCCTCAGACCATTATATTTTTATTTGTTGTTTTTTTCTCTTACACATATGATTGATTTCTAGTTGAGGTTATATTGTTACTCTCTAGAGGTTTCCATGATCTATATAATGCATCTTAGGCATTGATGTGATCATAATTTGTACACTTTAATGATATATCTAATTAGAGATTCCACTCCTATATTATACATGGTTAAACATAAAGTATATTATTATCTTATTCTTTTAAGGTAAATTAAATACCATTTTATACTTCCCATCACCTCAAAAGGGGGAAATATTACTTGGGGCTGCTATAGAGGCATGGCTTCCACATTTATTCCCATATTTAGATTGTAGTGAGGGCATGTTTTGGAGCATATTTTCTACACTTACACCATTTCCAAATTTTAGATATATAGTGGGGGCATTTTTTTGAAAACATTTCCTCCACACTTATGCTAGTTTTTATGTTGTGATTATAGTGGAGTCATTTTATGGAAACATGATCTCCATACTTACACATTTTACAAATTGGACAAAAATTCACAACTACATGATTCATATACAAATTTTTAGAAGAGTTCTATAAATTGGTACTATTGTATCATATAATTTCACCATTGTAGAAGAGTCTTTAGGTTCTCTCACTCCCAGCTACAATATTAGAGAAACCTTAGGTTGTGGGTATCTTGTAATGAAGTTGAACCTCTGAAGAAGATTGGATTCATCTAGATAAATCACCTAAACTAATACTTATACTTGGAAAAAGGATAGAAAGGGGGTATAGTATGATAATAACACTAAAAGGGTGATGAAATAG
Source organism: Torreya grandis (assembly GCA_037957365.1). NCBI lineage: Eukaryota > Viridiplantae > Streptophyta > Pinopsida > Cupressales > Taxaceae > Torreya > Torreya grandis. The sequence continues at coordinate 60,163 of JARHVA010005357.1, read as the reverse complement.
ATTAAATGACACTCTAATAAGCTTAAAACAAACACTAATTCAACATAAGACAATCTTTGCTCACATAACCTCACAAAATAGCTAATGTGCATAAGTATTTCTTAAACTATGTTCACTAAGAAATAAATGAAGAAAAGATGAGTTATAAAACTCACACCAAGCATCCATCAATGGTATAATAATTTCAAGTTCAAACCTAAAAGTTGATTGAAAACACTTAAAAAGAGGCAAGAAAGAAGGGCAATAGACATGGAAGAACACTTCTTCACAAAGCCAATGTACACAAGATTCTTAAACACAAGTTAGAGTTAAGAGATATGTGAAAAATGGTATTTATTTCTTCAAAAGTTATTACAAATTTTTATAGGGTTTTTCCTTTTCAAATAAAAATATCTTTACAAAATGGGGGAGAAGTGGGAGATATAGGAGAAAAGGGGAAGAGAGAGAGAGAGGAGAATCAAAAACTTAGAAATAAATAAGTGAGACACAACCACCTTTCATAGGGTCTCAACCACCTTTAGGTAAATTATCAGTAATTTTTCCTCAAAAAAATAACCCTCATTAGTCCAAAGAGTCTTCAAGCCCTCTCATTGGCTTAGAAACAGACTAGAAGACACAAACATTTGAGGATGATGATGTCATGATCCACTCACAAGGGAAAAGTCTCCAAATAATTTGAAAACCAATTTAATGTTCCAATTATCTTCCCAACTTTGAAACTTCTCTCTCTTGGACTTTCATGCCCCCCCCCTCCACTTGCTTTTCTAGAATCATTTGGCAAATGGTTAGTGAACCTTAGAATATGATGCTTAATTGACCATGGAGGTTATCTCTTGGATTTTTAATTTTGATGTATTATTATATTTTTAATTTAAATTTTATCCTCTAACCTACAATAAACTCCATGAAACCTTCAACTCTCATAGACTCCATTGATGGAGGGCTCAAGCTTGAGCCACCTTCAACTAGTTGCCCTGAAACCTACTCCCAAGACTAGTTGGTAGAATAAGAACCAACTCTAGATGTATATAAGACCTAAAAACATCTATATCATGCATATGAGGAATAAAATGAAGATTTGGACAACATTCTAGACCTGTAACAATGTTGGAAATCACCATTAAACCTATAACAATCCATAAAATGTCAAAAAATTTGAATTTTAGACCATTTATCTAACTAAGAAAACATAAAAGCCCTTGGAAAGGGATCCAAGTGCCATATAATGATGTTTTAGGCCATATTAGGTATCTTTAATGGCATTAGACCATTTATTTCATTGAATATCTGCAAAAATAGCATTTTGAGCCATTTTGGACCTCCTAAGCACCCAAACATACTAAAGTCTACTACACAATAGGTTGTACACGAGCTTGATGGAATCATATACACACTTTAGGTGGTTTCTAAGTGATTCTAGTCCATTTTATGGACTTATGAGTCTAGAAGCACAAAATTGGTCAAAAAGCTCCTTTTGTAGCTCAAACAAGCTCACCTTCAAAATAATTATCTAGGAAATTCAGACTCCCATTCCAAAACTTCTTACCATTGATATCTAGTACATATACACCTTCAAAATCCCTTAAAATATTGGGCTCACATGTATAATTTATAAAAATAAACATATGTAAAGATAATTACCTATAGGGTTTGCAAACATTATAGACATGCTTATGATCTTATCGATTGTTCATAAAACTTAGGACCTTATCAAACCTCAATACATAATTAATTTCAATTACATAGGGGTAATAAAAACATACTAGAAGCATCTGGACTAACTCCTCATTTTGTGAAAGATATAAGCATCTGAAGAGGGGCTAAAATTGGGTGTCTTAGGCCTTAAAAAATTGAATTACTCCAAAGGACAAATTGACCTTCCCATTGATCTTATTTTATGTAAAAAACTTGTATGAAACCTATAAAATAACATAGAATATCTTCATGAAGTCACCTTGCATTAGAAGGTCTAAGAGTGCCTTTTGGTGCAATAGGCCTTCAAACAAGCTTTAAGTCCTAATTGGACAAATATAAAAATTGGAGTTCTTGGACACCTATAGGGTGATATGGGGTTAAAACACCATGTTTACATTTTCGTTACCTAATAAAAATTGTATTCTCCTCTTTAAATGATAAAAAATCCAACTTTGCTTTTTATTCCTTTGAGACTGTTGTAGACACCAAAATTACATCACACACACATGTGTAACTCCCTATGTTGCGACCCCCCTTAAGCCCCTTTAAATAATAATAATAATAATAAATCTCCCTAACCCATGATTTTACCCCTCACACATTTAATTAATTTAAAATACTTAATTAACTTAATTAAAAATCCATATTTCCATCTTACTTGGCCACCTTGCCTTATGACTAATTCTCACTTGATGAGTCACCTCAAACCCTGGTCCCCTCATCCTAACTACCCAAGACTTATTCCCACTTCTAAAAAAAATTCCTAATCAATTACCTCTTTCCTAACCCCTTATTTTTATGATTTTATAATGGGTGTCACACTTGGCACAAAATATAATAGAAAATAGGCCAAAAATAGTAAGGGTTTACCTATTACATAGCCATCAATGTTGGTCAACCCACAACCAACATCGGTAGGCTCACCGATGTCAGAAATATAAGCCAAAATCTAACCTAAAGTTCAGGTCAACAAAAATTAATAAAATTCATTCTTACTCACATTCAAGCTCTAGGCATTTTATTTTTGACATCTTAGCTTACAGTCATTTTTCATAAGTCAATCATGATCAACAATTGAGTTCTTGAGGATCGAAAACACCTACTTATTCTCTCTATTCAGGTTCTTAGGTTTAAACTCATTGATATGGACCATCAATCTATCACATATCATTTGGTAACCACAACTAAGTATATCACTCATCCTGTAGGTCTTTTAAACATCTATTCTGTTATTTCTTTATATCTATTATGCATTATTTTATGCACTTCTAACTGAACCCTTGTGAGGGAGTTACAAAGCTTCCTCACTTGTTTCCCCTTAACTTGACACACCTAAACCTCTAACTAGATCTACCCAAACCATAATCTCTCTCTCATAACTCTCCCAACCTGTTAGACCTGATCTAAACCATTTCCCAAACCTAGAAAAGCCTTTTGAAAGCTCCTAGACAATTATTGACCTTATCGACCTTGACAACCTAACCGACATTGATCACCTCACTACCAACCTCGATATTATAACTAATATTAGTAACTACCCTATCGACATCAGTGACTATGGGTTCCCTAACCTCTTCAAGACCTACCCAAATAACTTCTAAAATACAAATATAGTACATCACCTGCACCTTATCACTCTCTACTGCATATAAGTTGTTAATAATGGTAATCTTATCTCTCTTTCACTCTATCTTTACCTCTCTTTCAATTATTTATTATTCTTTTCTCTCTCAAAAGTAGACTATCATATCTAAATAAGTTTCACACTTCTTAGAACAAGAACGTAGCTTGGTATCCCACTCATATAACTACTAACAAACATCTTATGGTAGTGATTTCTTACTTATAGGTAATCCTCCAAAACTAAAGAGGAGTGCTCACAACATCTAGATACGGTGCTCAAAACAATTTGGGTTCTTTCTAATCACTTATCCCCATCCTTCTTTCTATTTTCCTTTAGACTTAAAATAGACAAAATTTAGTGAAACATTTTTGGCATACCTGGTGGACCCTAGAGTTTTCCTTGGGTTCATTTCTTTTTTTAAGCATTCATATAGGTGCATTATAGTGAAAATTTTATTTCTTGTACTTCTTCCTCTTTTCTCTTAAAATGAAAAATTCAATATCTTATTTTATGTTTAAAGAGTATTAAACTAAAATTTTCTTTCTTTTCTCTTTTCTTTTAAAAGCAATTTATCATTTTCTTTTTAAAAAAATAGAGAATCTCTTCTTTACTTATTCTTGCATGCACATTAAGATACCAAAATTCATACTCTTCCTATTTCATCTTTGTTTTCATTTGAATCTAAACATTTCAGATTTGGGTTTGAAACTTACTGCATTTCATTATTTGCTTGTTGCATATTAACTCACATACTTAACTACAAGCATTTTGAATAAATTATAGTTCACCTATGTTACAAAACCAAACCGCATTCACACAAACAAACATCTAAACTCACATGAGAAAAGGCCCATCAAGATTTCATCACCTGGTGGATCACCTTACCCTACCCATCTCTCCTTCTTGGATTTCACAACCAAGGGGAGAACCCACTCCATTCTCTAGTAGAGTATAATCTCTAGACATACGATATATTTTGGCTAAGCGGCTTGGCTCAGCTCTAGGTTCATAAAGTGTGGAGAGCAAGCTCCTATAACAAGCCACATACCTAGTCTAACATGGATTTCCTCTTGAGCACTAAAACTAACTTGAAATTAGATCTAGATTGATTTCTAGTACCTTTGATAACCAAATTCTCTTCTCACTATTTGATTAAGGAATAAGCCAACATGCGACTAAAAATTAATCTCTAGGACTTAATAGTTATTAGATTTATGTTCTTTTTCTAATTTTCTATTTCCTTCTATATTTTGGAGTTGGTAAGGACATTTTATTATTGATTCAAAAAATCAATACTATTCTTAATACTCAATTGGTATAACCTATTATCTCAAGTTTTTTGAGTGTTCTTCCTTTTTACATAGAACTCTTACATTCACTATTCTACCTAGTTTCAACTTCTAAGTTCTTAAAACATTATATTTTCATCTGCCAAGATATTATAGTGACTGACATCAGTTAACCCTATTGGCATCGATAGATTTTACCTACCAACATTGGTTAAACCACTGACATTGATAAACATTTTATATTGACACTGATCAAATGACCGACATCAATGACTGTGTAATTTCATTTTCTCAAAATAGAAAGCTAAAATAACCCATTTACCTATACTAAAACTTGGTTTTTCCTTATCCTACTTATAATATATGGTAGTAAGACTATTTATACTTACTCTTGCATTATATTGAAACAAGCTCAAGCTAAGATTCTTGTTGATTATGCAAGCTAGAAACCACTTCCACCTTCTCCTCTCACTTCCAATTTTATCATGGAGCATATATCAGATATAGAGCATACTCTCAAACCTAACCAAATTCCCATTATGCCTGAGGGAGATCAAGATTTTGCTAAATTTCTTGATCATAATGTGGCAGTCCTTTAACATTACCTTGCTATGAGCCAAACCTATAATTCTTTCGGTGACCCAATATATGGTATGCCAACCTCTCTAATGGAGATAACCTTAGTTTTAATTGCTTCCACTATTTTCTCTATGGTTACCCAAACCACCAATTTTATGAGTAACCTAACTATAAATAATGCCCAAAGTGTAGCATTTCCAACTGCCCAATCCCACCTAAACCCTGGTGTGACTTTCCCACTTTCACAACCACAACCAGTTCAGTCAAGTCACACCCCATTATAGAATTTATTGGTACCTATTCCATCTACCCTTGTGCCTATAATTACCTGATTTATGACTCACCCTTCATCTAGTCTAACCATGCCAATAATCCAACTTGTAATAACAACAAACCAAGGCATAGTTTCCAACCTAATGGGACAAGTCCATTTTCTTTCCACACCCTAGCCTATAATTCACTATCCTTATGTTTCCCCAACACAATCTTATCAAGCTATGTCATACACTCCCTCTACTTCCTATTAGCTTCCTTATAACTTAGGAGGTATCCCCCAAACCCCCTCCAAACCTCATTAAGATGCTGATGGACAAGATGTCTAATCTAGAGACATCTATTTTTGGTTTAAAGAATGTGTTATCTTATGATCAGATATGTAATGAACCAATCCACCCTTCTATGCCTATTCTCACTTATCCAAGCCAATGGGAACTCCCTACATTTACTCATTTTTAGAGTATAAAGGACCCAAAACAACACTTGTGAGCCTTTAGACATGCTTGTTATTTAATATGGCATGATGATGCGTTACTACTTCACACTTTCCCTTTGTATTTTAAAGTTCTTCCTTGGATTGGTATAGATCTATACCTCATCACTCCCTTTTATCATTTACCCAACTCACACAAATATTCCTAAACCATTTCTCTATTAACATTTCTAAGAAGGTTTCTATAACAGACCTTTATTCTATCAGATAATTTGATGACTAGTCTATTGCATATTTTGTCAATCATTGGAGAATCTTGATCAATAAACTCTCCTTCTCCTTACCCCAACTTGAGGTTATTGATATTTTCTCAAGGGCATGTGATAAGCACATCTCATCCACACTCTGGGTATAAACTTTTTGTACATTTTATGAGGCCTTTACAATGGCATGAAAACTCGAGGTTCATGCTAAAGATGAAGGCAAAGTCAAGATGCATAGTAAGAATCCAAATTCCAAGTCAAATGAATCCTCCTATAAAAATTCTCCCTCTAACCAAAAATCTAAAGGCTCTACCAATGTCATGTTCACTAAGTCAACCTATTTCACAACCATAAACCAATCAAATTCCTTGACTTCCCAAAATCTGACCAAGTAATTATAAAAATGGTATGAACAAAGATAATACACTCCCATCAAGGAGTCATATACATCCATCTTGGAGAAAATCTTACAACAAGGTGTCATAACCCTTCTTCAGATCAAACCTCCTATACAGTTTGACCCTTCCTATCATATCCCAACCTAGTATAAGGAAGATGAGTTTTGTGGTTACCATCGAGTTAAAGGCCGTAATTCTAATAAGTGTAAGACACTCAATAAAATTGTTCAAGATATGATTAATAGAGGTGATCTCATCTTGGATAATCATAATTCACCCCATAATCAAAGCATGGATGTGTTCAAACACCCTTTTCCTAACCATTCAACAAATTAAAATATTGTCCAGTCCATAACTAACTTAGGTGATCATAATATCCATATGGTTAATATGGTATTTCCTTTACCTTTAGTTTAACCTTCCCCTCAATAGGAGACATCTATTTCATTTATTCCTCCCCCACATTTAGTAGCATCTATTTTTCATGTTCTTCTTCTTCAAGTAGGAAAGCCTATCTCACCCATTCCACACCCTCAAGAGGAAGAGCCCCCTTTACCACTCCTTTGTCCATCTAAGGAGCATATAATGCCAACTTCATTTGCACCAATATTACCTATCCTCTTACCAATTGAATACCACCCCCTACCTATTCCTTAACCACATGCTGAAGGGGACATCATTCTTACACTATACCCTCTTGAAGAACCTTCTTCACCTACTTCTCCTACACCTATAGAGAGTAGTACCCCACCCACTCCACCTTGACACTTAGAAGAGTCAGTATTATCTACTCCCCTAATAAATGAGAGACCTATTGTGCCTACTCTAATTATACCACTCTTACCCCTTCTTTTACCTATGGAGGATCATACTTTACCCATGACTCACCCACATGTTGAGGGAGCCATATTACCTATGCTTTACCCTCTTGAGGAAACTTCTTCACCTACCTCCCCTCTACCCATGGCAGACCATGTCTCTTCTCCCATCTCTATTGAAGAGGACCTTGTTGCAGTTCTTTCTCATCTTTGGCCTGAAGTAGCAGAAACCAACAATTTCCCTCTTTCCTAAACACTATGGCCTTTTAAAGATGCAACTATAAGGCTTATGTCAACTTCATCTAAAACCTTCTCATGTTTGGTGAAAAGTATATAATTTCCTGACTCCATGAAGCTAGATCATGTGGCATTTTGAGATCATCTAAAAACTCCTTATCTAACACAACAAATGTCAACCTTTACCACCAATCCCCTTACTACCCTTTACCCTAAGGTCTTTGACAAAGCTAAATCTTCTTCACCAAAATCACTTGAAGTTTAGCCATCTATGTTAGAACCCTCACCCTCACAAGAATTTTCCTCATCAAAGTAGATCAAACCCTTAGGTGTACACCCTATTTGTAATGTAATTCATCCACAGGTGAAATTAGATTTAACTCCTCAACCATAAGTTAGAGTTTCATGGCCTAAATTATAGAAGAATGTTAATCCCCCTATATCCCATTGATCCCTTATTCAAACCTTAACTTTACCATCCATTTTGGGACCACACCCCTCTACCTTAGTTGGAATATTGCCTAACCAAGTAAAACAAAATGTTAAGCTACTTCCACTCCTACCTTTGCCATTTGGTAGGCCTCTCATATCTAACACTAGGAAAATGATATAAAAAAACGTAACTCCACCATCACCAAATAAAGCACCATGTAAAATTACATTTTTAGCACCGAAACACAATAAGGTGTCTACTCCTATTAGCACAACAAGTAAGAGCCCACTTGTAGGCTCTTAAAGCTTTTTCCTACATCAATTATTGAAATCTTCCATAATAACTCTTCCTCCCATTAAGTATTATAGTCCTCTTGGAATGAAACCATCTTAGTTTAATGATACATAAGTGTGTTTATATCATCATTCACTTGGACATGATACTAAGAGTTATAAAGCCCTCATAGTAGTCATTTGACAACACTTTAATGTCGACACTCTCTTTGGTGATACTACCATTAACCTTCTTATTATTCAACCTTTGTCATCCGTAGTGCCTCCTACAATTCCACCTAAATTCAAACCTAAAGATGTCATCATAACCCCTTACCACCTCCTTCACCAACATTTTCAAATCAATATAGCTAATATGACCACATGGTCACAAAACCAAAAAGATAAAGCTAAGGAAAATGTTGATGCTCCTTGGGATCATCCTTTCACCAAAGACACTCCACCTCATAATCCTAAGATTTCCATCTTTGGTGTTCCTAAAATAAAATCTTTAGATGTTATTCAAAACTCAATGGTGAAATAGCTTCACCAAACTCCTATGAAAATATCTCTATATGAGTTAATCTAAAAATAATCCCAATACTATCAAGATTTGATTAGTGTTTTGCAAGTGATTGAGGTAAAATCAAATGATCCTCAACCTCTTATAGCTTTGGTCAGATCCCTTAATTTTATCTCCCTGATTTCTTTTAGTGATTCAAAAATTACACTTCAACACTTAAAGATCAAGATTATACCCTATTTATTACCACATATATTGATCAAACTCATTTCAAGTGAGTGATGATCAATGCAGGAGCTAGTATTAATATTATTTCCACCCATGCCTACAAATAAATAGCCCTTCTTGATAATTGCATGTCTCAAACTGATGTGGTACTATGTTCCTTTAATGATACTACAACTACTATGGTGGGCATTATTGTCTTACATATCCATGTAGGTCCCCTCACTATTATTGAGCTCTTTTACATTGTGGAAGGAGAGTTTCAATATAACATACTAGTTAGATGACCTTGGATACATGCTATGGCATTTGTATCCTCAACTTTGCATTGATGTGTCAAGTTTGAACATGATGGACAAGTGCATATTATACCCACTGACCCACCTCTATTTAAAACATGCAACATGACTTATAGTCCCAATGATGCTATCATTCCATTGAAAACATCATCTTACTTATATGATACTTCTAAAGCTTCTACAAGCTCCAATCTTGTGGTTACATAAATACCAAAAACACAAATTCCTAATAAATATCCCATAGAAGAGACCTTTTAATGTTTGTCACTCAGTGAATATTGTTTATTGATGCTTGATATGTTATATACTCCACAAGAGTATGGAAGGATTCACATGTACCCAAATTATGATCCCCATATTAGGATGGTCTTCCTTATGGCCCCCCTAACCTTTAAACTAATTTCACATATGGGGAATTGATCAAGCTCCCACTGTCAGTAATCCATCTTCTTCACCACAACCATTTACCTGACTTTTCTTTCTTGAGTAACCCTAGATTCAATCACACCTATCTTTTTAGGTGTGCCTAGAAAGGATTTAGTTTGGATTATTATGAGCAAGGTGTCCATACACCTATTGAATATCCTACTAGAAACACCATTGAAAATTCCAAAAAGAGGCATGGAATGGGATATGATGAACTAACTAAACTCACTAAAAACTCCCATGAACCAATTATCAAAGAACTAGTCTCTCCTTCTCCACCTTCTTCTCCACCATCACCTCCTAAATCGAAAGTATCTATACCTCCTAGTTTTTTTAAATAAATTCCATCCATTTGGGGCCTCTTACCTATAATTAAGGTAAGGAAATAAGGTCCCTTCCTCTTATTCATCCTAAAATAATTGATGAATACTTTCCAACTATTAACACTATTCAATGTCAAAATGATGATGGAATTCTCACCTACATGGGTGTAGATGATTCCTAGATACAATAATCCTCCCATCCAAAACATAAGCTATGTTAAATGAATAAACCGTTGACATCAACCTACCCTCTCATGATAACCCACGCATCCTCAAGATTGGTCACTCTTTAGATTCCTCTGAGCAAGCTGATTATGCCACATTTCTTAATGACCATAGCAAAGCCTTTTCTTGGTCTTAAAATGACATGCCTAGTATTAACCCCTCTATCATCACCCATAAAATTGTCACCAATCAAGATGCTAAACTTGTTAAGCAAAAGCTTTATAAGATTCATCCTCATATTTCTCTCCTTATCAAAGAAGAGCTCTAATACCTCATTTCTATAAACTTTATCCAACCCATCGACTAGCCACATTGGGTTTCTAATATCGTTCTTATCACAAAAGTGAGGGGAATCTACATTTGCACTGACTATCATGATTAAAACCTTGCCTATCCAAAAGATGATTTCCCATTGCCAAATATTGACCAACTTGTTGATCTAATAGTTGGTCATGATATGATATCACTTATGGATGGATTCTATAGATATAATAAGATCCTAGTCACTCTTAAATATCAATACAAGATAACCTTTATTACCCTATAGGGGAATTTCTATTATTAGGTTATGCCTTTTGGCCTGAAGAACACTGGTTAAACTTACCAATGCACCATGACTTATATTTTCCATGATATCATACACAAAATTATGGAAGATTACATGGATGACTTAGTTGGCAAGTCTAAACTTCATTAGGATCACTTGACAATTCTTGAAATTATATTTTCCCATATCCTCCAATATAACATTTGACTAAACCCAAAGAAATGTGTCCTTGGTGTTCTTTTTGATAAAATCTTAGGTTTTATCATTTCTCTCCATGGTATCAAGGTTGATCTTGCTAAGGTTAGATAAATCCTAGAGATGCATCTACCTACTAATATCAAACAACTTTGTAACCTACAAGGCAAACTTTAGTCAATTCACCGCTTCATCTCCTAACTGTCAGATCGTTACCAACCCTTTCATGATCTCCTCAAAAAGGATGTATCCTTCCATTAAAATACAATTTTTTAGGAGGATTTCGACACACTTAAACAATATCTCCTTTCCCCACTATTTATTATTTCACCTAAGGAAAATGATCCTTTCTACTTATATATCTCTATAATAAACCATTCTCTATGTGTTATGATTGCACACCAAGATGACCAACATCAAGAGCAGGAAGTTTATTACACAATCTACACACTTATTGATTATGAGACTTGATATACCCATACTAAAAAACGTTTCCTTGCATTGGTATTTATGCCTCTAAGCTTTGGCATTATCTCATAAATCATAAAACCTTTGTGGTCACCCATACTGATCCTCTCAAATACATGCATTCCAAACCATATCACAACCAACATGTAGCTTGGTGTCTCATGATTTTTATTGAATTTGTCTTAGAATTCATTTATCAAAAGTCTATTAAAGGGAAAACAATCACTGAGCACTTAATTGCTACCCCTTTGTCTGACAATCAACCTTCAAACCTCAAATTCCCTAATGAATCTATTGTAACGCTCTCTACCACTGACATCTCCTATCAAATTATGATATTATTTGATGGATCTAAATGTCAACATGGTGGGGGTGTAGGGTTCATTCTTATTCCTCTAGATGGTGAACCTATACCTTTGTCATTTAAAGTAGATTTTGAATGCACTAACAATATGTTTGAATATGAGGCTTTGATTTTAGGACTTCAAATAGATCTCTTCTTAGGTATCACATCCATAACCATTTTTAGTGATTCTTAGCTAGTGGTTGACCAAGCTAATGGTTCCTACCTATGCAAAAATTAAATTCTATAGTGGTATAAACATTGTGTAGATACACTCTTGGGATCATTTAACTCTTATCTTTTTCAAATTGTTCCTCGATCTATAAACAAGTTTTCTGACATGATGGCTTCACTTGATTCACACATACCCTCTTCATCCTTTTCCTTGAGAATATATGTCACCATGCATCACTTAACATTACCCTCCTATGTCTTAGCTAACATCCTCTTTATCAGAAATGTAATAGCTAACCTACATGACTTATGGTACAAATAACTCACAGATTATCTTTCCTTATCTATTACCTCATCTAATTTCTCCAATAATGGGAGATGTGCATTTATAAAACATTTCAATAGTTACACCATACTAGGGGATTCTCTACAAGTGAGGTTTTGATGGTCTTCTCCTTAGATGCCTCACAAGTACTAAGACTCCCTTTGTTATTAAAGAAGTCCATGATGGGATTTGTGGTGGGCATTTCAATGGTCACATAGTTTCCAAATGTATCCTTTGACTTGGATATTATTGGCCCACACTTCATCAAAACTATGTTTATTACATTTGGTATTATGTCAAGTGTCAACAACATGATAACCTCCTTCACATTCCTAGTTGTGCATTACAAGTCACCAAATACTTTTGGCCCTTCTCTCAATGGGGCTTAGATCTAATTAGAAAGATTAACCCTCATTCATCCCTCTATCATCATTCTATCATTAATTCCATAGAATATTTCACCAAGTGTGTCAAGGCCATCCATCTCATCTCCACTAAAGCTAAGAAAATTATTGACTTCATCAACCATCACATCATCTATCATTTTGGTATCCGTCATAAGATTATAATAGATAATGGTAAATCTTTTTAAAAAAAGACTATTCAAAGTCTTTGTGATATATTTAGAATAAAATTAATCTTCTCATCACAATATTATCCCCAAGTTAATGGACAAGTATAAGCTTCTAACAAAACATTGACCAATATTCTATTGAAGGTAGTCAATGATACGGGCAAGGATTGACACACACACATTCCTTTTAATTTATGGGTTTACTGCACTAGCATCCAAACTCCTATAGGTATTACACCTTTTTCATTGGTATATGGGATGGAGTTTGTTTTGCCTCTTAAGGTCTAGATTCCTTCTCTTTTAATTTCTCTACAAGAAATACTTATGATGATTTTTGCCAAGAATGTTTGGCTCAACTTGAATTATTTGATGAACATCATCTCATATCCCTCAATCACCTATAAATCTATCAAGAGCATATCAAAAGATCTTATAATAAAAATCTCAAAGAGTGAGATTTCAATATAGGAGATCTCATCTTAAAATAAAATCAACACATGATAAACATGGAGAAAAGCAAATGGGGTAAGTTTGATCCTAATTGGCTTAGACCTTATATCATAACTCATAAGTATGGCTCATGAACTTATCACTTGTCTTCTCTTGAAGGAAGACCAGAACCTAAGCCTTTAAATGACTTACACCTATGACCATTCTTTCCTTAAATAAAGCATTGTTTTACTTCATGTTTAACTTGAGCTTATCCCTTGAGCACCCATATTACATTCATTTCCCTTCCTCTTCACCCTTACTCCTATACACTTAGTTAACTTATACATTGGTATGGTTTTTCCCTCAAAGTGGAAATCTCCTAAGCCTCTATAGTCTTTTCCATGAATAAAAGTAAAAAAAATGGGATATTTGAAAAAGTTATAAAGTCTTAGGTCATACTTCTCAATGTAGATTGCTCCCTTGAAGGACAACTACATAACTTCCCTTTGTTATTATCAATAGACTGCTCCCTTGAAGGACAACTATTTAAAATTAAAAATAAATGCTTAGACCACTCCCTTGAAGGATGTCTAAGCCAAGATTTGTTCTCAAAGGGAAAAATAAATGAAAAAGGATTCTCACAACTTTATACGACCTTAATCCATACAAAATCCCATTGTAGGCTTCCCACATTGATTAGCTTACACAAACAAAAAAAAATCTAAGTCATGGAATTGTCTATATTAACTCTTGAGTCACCCACAAAAGGGGCATATCATCTCTACTTTATAGGCTATGCTAACCAAAAATTTTCCCTCATTTTACCCTTTTTCCCCTCATACTCTTTCAAGGGACTATGAATCTCACTTAACATAAGGTAAACATGACACTTCTCTAACAAACACAATGGTTCAAAGATATAAGGCATGAAATAGGCTCATCTTCCTAAGCCTATTTATGTTCTGATTATGGTCTTTACCAATGCATGAGCATTTTGCATCTTTATTTTCCCATTCACATCACATGTCAATCTCTCTATTTGAGATGAAGAAGCAATGTCAAACCAACACTAACAAATCCTACTCAATTTATTTTACACATACACCTCACAAATATGAAAAAATGCTGAAATAAACTAACATAACCAATTTATTCATTTTCAGCATACACCATCATGAAATATGGAAAAATGCTAACATGAAACTAATCAATTAACTATGCATATACCATCACATATATGGGAAAGGCTAGTCTAACTAAACTAACATGATTAGAATTAACATCAAATTGACATAGCATAAAATAATCATCATCCATATCATCATCATAATCACAATCAACACATCTCAACATAGCAATAAATGAACATCTTATGTATGTGTGTGTGTGTGTGTGTGTGTGTCTGTGTCTATATATATATATATATATATATATATATATATCTGTGTGTGTGTGTGTGTGTGTCTATGTGTGAGTGATCAAAATAATCATCATCTACATCATAATAACATCATATCTCTCTCTCTCTCATAATACACATCTTGCATCTTTGACTCACAGGCCAATATACATATAACAAGTATAATCAAAACTAGCAAAACTCTAACACTCAAGGTCCTTGAGGCTATTCACATGGTCATGAGGAATCAATGTCATCACTACTCTCTACACATGTGAATCTACATGAGCTGGAAGCCATGGCACATGACAATGACCTTTCACACTCTCTAAACTCTAAATATCTTTGAATCTATGGGAAATCTCTAATCACCCTCTCATAGTAGGCAATGTCATCTAGGGTGGTTAAATATCTCACTAGAGATATAGGATATGGAGATCACATAGTACCTAATTATGACCCAACCTATACTAGTCCTTGTGGTGGTGGAGGAGGAGGAGCCTAACTTGCTTCTCTCAAACTATCTCTCTCTACTATCACTGTAATCACTTGAGCCTATAAAACTATAACCTGGCCTTGTAGTATTGTAACCTAGCCTTGTAGTGCCCCAATCTAACCCTATAACATCACCACCTACCCATATAAGGCTAAAACCTATGTTTGGGCTATATCTCAAGACTGTACAACTACATCTTAGGCCTATACCGCTATATCCCTCTCTCTCACCAACCCCTGTAAATTTAGTGGTGGATTCATAACCTCCACCATGAGATGTAACCCTACCCACCAAGCTATATAGGATTTTATACACCCTAGGTCTCCCACACCTAGCCCTATTGGTAGCTCCTCAAAATTTGGCCCATCTATCACCTATAATAATGGTAGGGGTGCCTCTATGTCATCCCTCTTATATCAAGGGAAGGCAGGAGGAATATCCTATAGTAGACCAAAATACCTCATAACTTGTGCCATAGGTACCATCTCTAACTCACCATCTCATGTGCCCCTAACCCATAGTGAGCTCTAAAAACCCATATGCTACTATGCCTATCATCAAAAAATTGGGTATGTTAGATATAGTGTCCACAAAATATCTACAAGGATGAAGCCCTTAATCATGCACTTATAATAAGTAATGTCTTACACCACACCATCTACTCAAGTCTATATTATGCCCTCTCTCTACCATCTAAACCTAAGCTTGAAGCTAGCTATGATCATGGTAGGTAACCTCAATGGTCATGTCACCATGATGTGCTCATATGCCCAATATTGTAATAGATGGCCAACACACAAATTGTATCATCATCATAGCCTCAAACCCCATATCTCTTTATATAACTGTGCCAAAAATACTAGACCCTACGAAAAATGATCCACTACTCAACCATCTATGCAAGCACACCTGTCAATGCAATTAGAAATCTCCCACCATTTGCATATGGTAATGCATACACCATGATCTTGATCATCATTAGGATGCTCAAATGATGTTGCTCCTCATTAGCTATATAGAGTGGCACATACAAAAAACTTGATGAATGGTAGGTCACCTCACTAACATGCTCTCCATATAACATGGCCATATGTATATCATGCTCCTCTCTTGAGCATGCAAAGAGATCCTCACCATGAAGTGGTAGCCATAAAATATGATACATATCTTCTTGAGTTACTATTAACTCTCTGGTCAGTATATAAAAGGTGTTAATGGTGTGATCCCACCTCTCAATCAATGCTATCATCAAGGACACATCATAGGTGACTCAATAGTACCATCACACTCCTCCTAACCCCACAACCACCATGTGATCTCACTCATCTGGATTGACATCCCTCCTTATAAATGTCAATAGCCTCAGTATATGATCTTATAATGTCAACTCCATCCTCACCTACATCCATACACACACAACTCAAGTCACATACCTTTTAATATACTCTATCACCACATTTTCCCCTTATCTCTAGGAGAACTACATTGGTATGAGGCCCTAAATCAGGATATGTAAGTAGCACTCAATCAACATAGGGTCTTCTGAGGTTATCTTGGCCATATACCCACCTCACTAACTACCCTAGGCTTCACTACCTCTCTCTTTCTACCTTAGGCCTACCTACCTATCACAACTCTAGGCCTTATGACCTATATCCCTAACTCTTGACACTATGACCCATCTTTTAATCCCTATACCTCTCAACCTATCTTGACTTACCTTTTTACCCATTTTCCTTATCACACTTTTTTAGATCTTTTTCCTAGTCTCTAGGAGAACTACATTGGCCTGAGGCCCTACATCAGGTTATGTAGGCAGCACTCAATTGACATAGGGTCTTCTGAGGCTAGCTTTGCCATTGGGCTAGTTGGCCACTTCCACTAGGGATCCACACTCACACTTTCTCCTATTTTTCTACTTTATTACAGTCACTGATGTTGGCATTAATGTTGACATCAGTGCTTTATAGGCCTTAGTATAGGCTAACATCAACATGCACTTTTTGACCTTGGTGTCATGTTGATCAACATTGGTGGACCTTGCTAATGTCAATGACTAGTTCGACCCCAAGGCTAAATGACCCAAACCCAAACTTACCCATTTCACCTAAAACCCTACCCAAAAAACCCTGTAACTTATCCTATAACTACCCTACCCTATTTTCTACCCCTCTACTAACATTTTTTATACCCCTACCTCTCAATTAGCCTAAATATTACAAATACCAAAGTCAAACTTCAAACCAACTAGTAGAGACTCTTACCTCATCTCTCCATCTCCTCATGGCTGGTACCACTAGATCTTATGGTGATACACCTCCCATTAGCTCCACTCTTTGAGATTTCACCTCAAATCACTCTACAAGCTCTATTTATTCTCTCAAATCAAAAAAGTTGCAAATGAGTTTGGTTAGCTACCAAACCCCCTTTTTTTAGGTTTGGTCAGCCACCAATGTCAGCATTCTTGACCTAATATGCCAACATCGATGCTTACATAGACCGACATCAGCAATGTTTCCCTAAGTTTGCCAATTTTGACACATTATATTATCAATATTGGTAATGTCATCATTGTTAGCACCATTCCAATAATGTTTTCCCCAACCAATCAATCTATAGATTTTTGAACTTTACCCATATATTATGGTAATTGTGGATCCCATATATCTCCCCAACCATGACAAACACCATTAGAGATCACTTAAAACTTCACCCATGATGACTTTTCTTGGAGATCACAAATATATCCTTACTCATTGACCCTTTTTTCACCAACCTTACATTAATTGTATTAACCACTTATGCTATTCATGATATTCTACTATAGTTGGCTATTATGAACACACATATATATTAAGTGTTTTGGATGGTAACCAAGCTCATCCTATCACCTTCAACCTTTTTTTTTTCCTAGGGGTACTTCCTACCTTGGATACCTGGGACACATTGACCATTACAGCTACAACTTTAATTATTTTAACCTATCAGCTATCACTTACAAGCTATGCTTTGGTTACATCTATTTAAGTCCTCTTTAACCCTACATGTTTTTGACTTTGTCAACTATAGTTCATTGTAGTATACACATATAGAGTGATACTCAATTCTCCACCATTCACCCAATTACCTTTTTATCAAACCAGTACTTGATTCTAATTTCTCCTCTATTGATTCCCATTGTGAGGGGGGATACCTCATCCAATACTTGGAGCATTTAACTCCCATTTTTGTCTTGTAAAATTTTGAGTGAAAATTATAAGACAAAAATGGGTAAATGTAGACTCCAAAATTATGTCACACACATGTGTGTAACTCCCTATGTCAGAACCCCCCTTAAGCCCCTTTCAATAATAAAAATCAATCTCCCTAACCCATGCTTTTACCCCTCACACGTTTAATTAATTTAAAATACTTAGTTAACCTAATTAAAAACCCTTGTTGCCACCTTACCTGGCCACCTCACCCTATGACTAATTCTCACCTAATGAGTCACCTCAAGACCTGGTCCCCTCATCCTTACTACCCAAAACTTATTACCACTTCCAAACAAAATTCCTAATCAACTACCTCTTTCCTAACCTCTTATTTTTACCATTTTATAATGGGTGTCACACTTGGCACAAGAGACAATAGAAAACAAGCCAAAAATAGTAAGGGTTTACCAAAAATTAAGAAAAATCATTCTTACTCACATTCAAGCTTTGGGTATTCTATTTTTGACATCTTATCTTAAAGTCATCTTGCATAAGTTAATCACAATCAACAACTAAGCTCTTGAGGACCAACAACACCCACTTATTCTCTCTATTCAGGTATTTAGGTTTAGACTCCCTAATAGGGATGATCAATCTAACACATATCATTTGGTAACCATAACTAAGTACATCACTCATCTTATAGGTCTTTTAAACATCTATTCTACTATTTATTTATATATATTATGCATTTCTTTATACACTTTTGATCGAACCCCTGTGAGGGAGTTACAAAGCTTCCTCACTTGTTTCCCCTTAACTTGACACACCAAAACCTCTGACCAAATCTACCCAAACCATAATCTCTCTCCCATAACTCTCCCAACCTCCCAGACCTGATCTAAACCATTTCCTAGACCTAAAAAAGCCTTTTTTAAGCTCTCAAATAATTATTGCCCCTACTAACCTCGACAGCCTAGCTAACATTAGTCACCTCACTACCGACCTCAGTAGTATAATCAATATCGGTCACTACCCTACCAATGTCAGTAACTATGGGTTCCCTAACCTCTTTAAAACCTACCCAAGCAACTTCTAAAATACAAATAGAGTACATCACCTATACCATATCACTCTTTGCTACATATAGGTTATTAATAATGGTAGTCTTATCTCTCTTTCACTCTCTCTTTACCTCTCTTTTAGTGATTTATTATTCTTTTCTCTCTCAAAAGTGGACTATCATCTCTAAGGAAGTTTCACACTTCTTAGAATAAGCACTTAGCTTGGTATCCCACTCATTAAACTACTAATAAACATCTTGTGTTAGTGCTTTCTTACTTGCAGGTAGTCCTCCCTAGCCAAAGAAGAGTGCTCACAATGTCTGAATATGGTGTGCAAACCAATCTAGGTTTTTTATAATCACTTATCCCCATCCTCCTTTTTGTTTTCCTTTAGACTTAAAATAGACAAAAATTAGTGAAACAACTGACTATGGAGTTTGCATGAAGTTTGGAGTGTGAAAAATATTGTGAGGTGTTTAAGAGGCTGAATATCATTCCCTTATACTTGTCAAACACTCCCATAATATTGAAAAACCTATATTGGATATAGGCCTACCTTCATTGATTATCTCCAAAAAATTGAAAATAATCCCTCTATAGAGGAAAACCAATTCATCTATTAGTTTTCAATATTATCATTATGTCATCTTGGTCACAAAATCTTAATGAATTCTAACCTCTTGTCAAACAAAATTAAATCCATTTTGAACTCCAATTCATTGTCTAAACCAAAAGGTGGTTGTAGGTGGATGTATTAGGCTATGATAGACCTTGAGGTGATTTTGAGGGTTTGAAAGTAACTTCATAATAAATCCATATACCTCAATGATCTTACACACTTTGGTCATCATCACAAAGATCTCAACAAAGTTATATAGAAACCAAGGTAAATATCTTCATATCCTTCATACCTTATAGGCTACTATATGGACTATGTATCTTTTGAACACATGATCATAAGCCTATAGGTGGAATTTTGAGACACATTTATTGGTATAAAACTAAATCCTTATAGGTTTTCAATATGGTTTCACTAGTAAGAAGAGGCAATTAGCCAAAACCCTCAAAGGGATTCTCCTCTCTCCTTCTTTCTAAAACCATGGCTATGTATGGAGATTTACTTAGGATGTCTATATGGACTATAGTAGAAATGACCTTGAGAAAGGTTAGAAAATAATCCAAGTGAACCTTGATGAGCCCCATAAATGTCATGTTATTATGTCTATCTATTATACTCATCCTTCTTGTTAACCATGTTTTTGAACACTTTTTCATACAGTTTCCTACTTTCATAAGCCATTTAGCATTATGTTTCTATACTCTTTGAAATAGTTAGAATTATGTATTGGAATTAAACATATTATGGTTATCTATTACTTTAAGATGTTTTTTTATAATGTGTTTTAAGGATGTTTTGGATAGATAGGTATATAGCACATGATGTCCTATAGCAAAATAATCTCATTACATAGACCATCCTGTAGCCACTACATGACCAAAGCAACAAATGAATAAATTTTGATTCTCATCCAACTGACTCATAAAAATGAATCTAACCTCCATGGAGTTTAATAAGGAAGTGGTTGAATAATGAAATAACCTTGTTTGTCTTACAACAATATTGAAAAATTCCCATGAATGACGACTGTAGTGAAAAGAACCAATTTTGGTTATCCTAAATTGAATGTATCTTATAATATAATATGTATATTATTTTACATAAAACAATCTCTTGTGGTATATAAATATGCAACTATAGAGTGGAGATGTAGTAGATGCTGATTAGAGATTATCCTAAGTACATGTTTTCAAATAATAATCATTGTAACTTCCTACTGTAATTCATTGCTATAGTTTTGATTAATATGAACAAGCATTTCTAATTTTAATTAAGTGTTGTGAGAGGAAGGATTTAATCTAGAAGATGGAAGGAAGAAGGGCCCCCTTTGGAAGCCTTACATCAATAATCCAACCCAATTTAATATCTAAACATGTTATTTGATTTCTTTATTCATTATGTGATTTAATTTTGAATTGTGTATTTATATTCTTAGATTTATTTAAGTAAAATTACAATACAAGCATTTATTTCATAGTACTTTGTTTATGTTTTATTTCAATAATTTCATTTACTACACTTTAACATATTAGATACAATTAACAAAATGTCAAATTAGATATTGAGTGTGCACATACAATGATGTCATCATATCAAGTCTACATACTTGAGTTGACATCTAAATGAGGTAGAAGGTAAAGGTCCATGGTGACTCTCATTATTCCTTTTGGTCAAGAGAATTACATCTAATTTTGAATCAGCTTCTATTTATTATTGGTACCATTGTTAGGGAAGGGTGTCACACACTTATAATCTTCATTCTTGATAGTAATTGTTTCTAGATGCATATTATTTCTAGTTCCAAATCTTTCTATTTTTTAGATTAAATATTTCCTACTTTCATAGTTTAAATTTCCCTTTTTGCAAATAAGATAGTGGAAATTTCAAAAACCCCCATATTACTAACCTTGTATAGGTAGGGTGGGCAAAAAGTAAAAAAAACGTGGTTAATGTATGCAAAATGAAGGGGACTATATATGAAGATTTTTTATTAAATAATTGAAATTTTCTACAAGATAAAATATTCATCCTATAACACTAAGGAACATGAAGGAATTCTTGAAGATCGCTCACAGTTGTCAATAAAAGAGGTAGAGAAGGAATAATTTTTGGCTAGATTGGTAGCTCAAGTTGGAGACCTTGAAGAGGTTCATACCCCTGGAAAAAACCCACATGTACTACTTCTAATAATTACCACATTATCACCTCATATTCAAGAATATGAAGTTTTCTTCCCTTTGTCACCCAAATTTCTTGCTAAGGAGGCATTCAAAGCTATTCTTTCCCATAGAAGAAACACTAGGCCAATGAAATCTTCTAATTTAGAGAGACTCTTTGCCAAGACACTAGAATAATATTCTAAAACCTCCACACCACCCATATTATATAATAAGCTAATTAAAAATATAAAATCTCCATCTTATACACCCTAAAAAATAAAATAATTGATAAGAATTTTGAATGTTAGGTAGAAACAACCTCATGTCTACCAACACAAAGAGTATTCATAGGGGATCACCAGGAAGAAAACACTACCAATGAGTCTACTAAGTTTGAATTTCTTATCCTTACTCCTAATGTAAATGAACCCATTAAGAATAGCCCTCACTCTACCCTCCTTACCTTTAAAGAAAAAACATCCGAGGATCTAGATACATTTATTTTTGAGTTTGACATCTTATGTCATAGTTATGATTATAATCAAGATGCTCAGAAATAAAACTATTTATAGAAACACTCAAAGATGTATCACTTAGATGGTTCATGGGACTTAGAAAGGATGTCATTTCTACTTGGGAAGAAATCAAGGATAATTTTATGATGAAATACCAAGACTATTGTAGGGGTAGAAACTACAAGAGAGATGACATTTTTTTAATGACATTAGTTGAGGATGAGTGATTGGAGGAATATATGGAAAGAATTTTGTTTAAATTGTAAAAATCCAAGCAAACTATAATGGATAAGTAATTGATCAAGCTGATATTCCTAAAAATAATTAGAGATGATTGTCTGGAGGCACTAGATCTAATGTTTGGTGGTGATGTTTCTACACTACCATTTGATGAACTAATAGTTCTATGTATGAACTAATCCAAATTAACCATGAACAAAAGTAAAGGTAGAACCCTTCCTATAGCATCTATTTTAGGACTATCTAAAGCTGAAGTTAACAACCTACTCTAGGACATGAAGCATGATATCATCAATCACCTAGCTAGCTACTCAACTTGATACATTACATACATGGATGAAGAAATAAGAAATTGGAAAAGTCTTAGCCACCTATTGACTTGAATATAGAATTAAGGTGGATTGCATATGCCATTCCATGAAAGCTTAGGTATCCATCATAATTGAGGATAATCCTAAAATAGTGAAGTTGTATACCATAGGAGAAGATGAGAATATGGTGTTTTTTATGGCTCAATAGAAACTATGGGTACAAAGATCAGGTATGTCATCAAACTCTATGTTTGCAAATTCTCAATTCTCAAATAATCCTCAATATGGTTCTTAGATGAATGTACCTAATAAAAATTGGTATTAAACAAGTTGGAAGCTACCCAAGAATTATTTATAGATGCAACAATATAGACACCAACCTCAACTGAGGAAATTCCAAAACCAAAAATGGTTCTATCCCTCTAATCCATGGAAATAACAATGGGGAGGTAATCAAGGATTTCCCTAGAAAATGAAAAAACCATAAATACAATAGACCATACTTCTAAACACTTAGTATCCTATTCAAAAAACTCAATTACATACCTAGCCCATCCCCAATCCCACCAATAAGTTAGTTCAACTGAGACAATCCATTGAAATAATGCAATATCCAACATACACCTTAGATATTAATCAAGTTCAACTTTACTCAGATCATGTTCTTCCACAACCCACCTCACCCATAATCATAGAAAAATTTGAACTAGATCTATTCCATTCTAATCCATATCCACCCATGGATAATCCTGAGCCAAGTCCATTCAATTTTTAAAAAAAAATAGACAATCCTCTTTTTTTGGAGAGATTGAACATATCACATCATAAACTAGAACTCAAATTTTATATTTGAGGACAAATCAAGAATGTGTGCATAAAAATCCCACTCTTTCAAGAAATAAAGGATTTTATTATCCATAATAAAGCCATTAGAGAGATATGTTTGAAAAAATTGGGAAGAAAGAAAAAAGATCCTAAAACAATCCAGGTCATTGGCCAACTAACAAATATTATGTTGGGAAATATAGTTCTCCCAAAATATTTTGATCTAAGAAGTCTTGTAATTAATGTTAGCATCCATGGCCAATCCATATCCAACACTTTAATTTACTTGGGGGAAGCCATCAATGTGATGACCATGGAGACCGTAAAATAACTGAAACTCACCTCTCTATCTAACACCCACCATCCTCCAAATGGCTAACAGATCAACTGTTAAGCCTAAAGGGATTGTTGAGGACCTTATTATCACTATGGATTATTGGTAATATGTAATCAATTTTATTGTGTTGTATCCAAAGAAAAAATTGGGGGGTTATCCTCTCATCCTTGGTTGCCCATGGTTGGCCACTATCGATGCTTTTATTGGCTACAAGTCAAGAAAAATTCTAATTTCCAACATAAATGACACTAAGAAATTATTGTTGTATCCACCAGCTAAGCCTTCCCAAAATGATGCACCAACCCCTTGGATTGATGACTTTGAAGAAACTATCTCTTTATTTACTCTTTGCACAATTAACTAGAGTCCAACTTTGTAAGCCTAAGAAGAAGACATTATCCTTACTGGTATCCTAAAAAATGCCTATCGACAAGATCTTGTAACCACCAACCTATTGGAATGTACACCATGCCCTCTTTAGAATAGATTTCTTGAGAATTATTCTGATAAAACCACAAGAGACATTTGGAAATTCCATCAATTACTTCCCCATCAATGCAATTATGCTCCTTCAATTGCCAATATAGAGACCATGCTTTCTTTAACAAAGCAAGTAGACATCCTACCAAACAAACCTTTCAACATCAACACTTAATTAACACCCTGACAAGAAAGTTAGTTACTTACAATGATGAGAAGGCACATAATATCATTTTCCTAGGATTACCATGACATGAGAGGAATGCCCCAAGATTTATGCACACATCACATTTACATTAAAGAAGAATGAAAACCTATTCACCAACCCTAATGACAAATGAATCCTAAAGTCAAAGACATTGTCAAAACTAAGTTGTAAAAACTCTTGTATGCAGGATTTGTTTATCTTATTTCAAACAACTAGTGGGTCTCTCTCTTGGTCATTGTACCTAGGAAAGGGGGCAAATGGAATATTTACAAATACTACTAAGAATTAAATGTTTCTTCTAGGAAGGATCACTTTCCCCTTCCATTTATTGATCAAGTGTTGGATACTTTAGTAGGGAAGAAGTACTTTTCCTTCTTAGATGGCTATAATGGTTATAATCAAATATGAATTTCTCCACATGATCAAGACAAAACCACTTTTAATTTCACTTGGAGAACCTATGATTATTGTCTTAAAATCTGGTCTTTGAAATTCCCTATCCATTTGGTCTTTGTAATTCCCTATCCACCTTTCAAAGGTCTATTTTTAACATATTTTCTGATCTCTCCCATGACTATGTTGAAATCTACATGGATGATTTCACTATCTATGGGTGGACATTCGAAGAAACATTGACCAATCTAGATAAAGTTATTCAATGTTACCATGACCACCAATTATCTTTAAGCAATGAAAAATATTACATGCTTATTACTAAAGGGATTGTGTTGGGACATCACATATCCTCTACTAAAATTCAAGTTGACCCAACAAAGATAATTATCATTAAGGATCTACCCACACCAAAAAATTAGAAAGATGTTAGAATTTTTTTAGGACATGATGGCTATTATAGCTTATTCATCAAATATTTTAGTAAAATTTCCACCCCATTATTTGGCTTGCTTACTGAGGATGTTGAATTCACATGGACTAATGATTGTCAAACTAACTTTTACCAACTCAAAGACCTCATAAAAAATCCTGTTCTAAGAGGACTTGACTAGATGAAGCCTTTTCACATCCACATAGATGCATCTGACACCACTTTAGAAGTTGTACTTGGTCAAAATGATGAATCTCTAAGTTATGCAATCTATTCTATCAATAAGAATCTTCAAGGGGATGAAATTAACTACACTATAATAGAGATGGAATTTCTTGATGTCATCTATGCCATAAATAAATTTTGACACTACATTATAGGTTACCAAGTATTCATATACACCAATAAGGTATTTAATGAACAAACCTACTGTAATAGGTAGGATAATTTGTTGGTTACTTTTGTTATAGGAGTTTGATATTACCATTGTGGATAGACTAGGAAAGGATAATATAGTAGAATATTTTATATCTCTATTGAAAAATGATGAACTCAATCCTATTGCTTATTTTTCTTCTTGATGAAAATTTATTGGTTAAAATAATTCAATCTCCTTGCTTTATAGATATTTCTAACTATCTTATTGCAAGATGACTACCATAGCATTTCTCACTTAAGGACAAGTAACACCTAATCCAAAAGAGCAAACATTATGAATGGATTGTAGGATATCTCTCTATCATGGGACCAGATTTACTTATGAGAAGATGTATGTAAGAAGATGAAGCTTATGACATTTTTAAATCTTGCCATGATGAACCCTATGGAGGTCATTTAACTACCAAATGGACTACTATGAAAGTACTTACTACTAGATATTATTGGCCTTCTTTACATAAGGATGCCATGATGTACACCTATAGATGTGATTAATACCAATGTATAGGAAAGCCCACTTACTATGATGAAATGCTATTATAGCCATAACTACTCTTATAACCCTTTAAAAAATGGGGACTATATTTTGTATGTCCCATTGATCATAAATCCAACAATAAGGAATACATACTAGTGTGCACTGATTATGTCACCAAATGGGTAGATGTAAAATACTTAACCTATGCCCAAAATGAGATGGTATTTTATTTCCTATATGAATAAATCTTTACCCACTATGGAGTACTAAGAGAAATAATCATAAACCAAGGCCCATAGTTCATATCAGACCTCACAATTGCCTTGGTAAAAGAATATGAAATCAAACACAAGAAGTCTACCCCTTACCATCCTTAGTCAAATGGTTAGGTAGAAGTGATAAATAGAGAATTAGAAAATATCCTCATCAAGACTTTCATCCTACATAGAAAATATTGGTCAAATCATCTTCTAAAAGCAATCTGGGGTTACAAAATCACCTAAAAAACCACAACTAGTCTCATTCCATATGAGCTAATTTATGGTAAGAAGATTATTTTGCTCATTGAGTTTGAACATAAGAAATTAATGAAAACACTTTATTTGGGCTTGAATATTTCTCAAGCTCAACAAGATAGGATCACACAACTAAATACACTTGATAAACTAAGAAAGGAAGCACTTCATCATACTAAAATAATGCAAAGACAATGTGTGGGATGGCATGATAGGAACATCAATATTAAGAATTTATAACTAAGAGATTAGGAACTATTTTTGACTTTAAATATAAGTATCATGAAGGAAATTTGTAGTCTAGATGGCTTGGGTCTTATCAGATCAGAATTTTTTTTGACAATGGCACTATAAAGCTCATTATCATTGATTCTGTTTGGTTCTAACTGCTTGTTAATGGCCATAGGCTGAAGCTATATAATAAACCATTTTCCAAAGAAAATCTCACTCACCAAATTATTGAAGAATAACATCCATATATTCTTTATAAATCAAATAAACCTATTCTTATAGTCAAAGGGTATTTCTATCAACCCTTCCCTAATATTTTCTAAGAGTAATAAAGCTTCCTATAGCCAATAATAAGTTATTCAAAATGGCTTGGTTCAAGCTGAATAAAATCATACCCTATATATTATTGTAATTCTAATTGATTTTGGACAAAAAAATAAATAAATAATTTATCAATGAAAACCTTCATGCATTGTTGATGGATATTGTCTCAAAAAACTAGGTCACTAACTGATCAACATTCATTAAAAAAAGAAGTGAAAAAGAGAAAAGGTACTAAAATAATAATAAAAATTATTTTCATATATTTTTTATTGAAAATTCATTCCCTTAGATTAGAAACACATTTTCATTCTTGATACAAATGAAAAACTTGTTACAATATAAAACTTGCTTCTACAAGATCAAACTTACAGTTACAAGATAAAACTTGCTATTGTAGGATAAAACCTACTGATATAGGGAATATATCTTGATACAAGATGTATTCATACATTGCATCCTACATAAATCATTTTATCCCACTCAAATGATGGCATACACCATGACCACCACTTTGAATCATCATTTACACATTTATAAAAGGTATTTCTATAAGTAACATGGTAATTTTTCTATATCTATTTCCTATCATACATTTTAATTATTTATAAACATAATGGGACTTAATGCTCTTAATATACTGCCATATCCTCCATTATCATGCCTACTTACCATCCCCTTCACTAATTGATGTGACCATTGACACAACTACTATTACCACCCTTTACTCTTACCACAAGTGTTTTATCTATGTCAGCTTCGTCCCTCAAGGACAAGTGATAGTTTAAGATGGGAGGAGATTTTACATAAATTAAAATGGTTTATTTCTATCCCAAATCAAAAGTCACAAATTAATTTTCCATAGTTCAAAACCCTTTCTACAAGCACCTATACCTATAACTCACATTTCACCTCAGATTATGGGAGGAGATTTGTTCAAACATGAACCACTTGATAGCACCACTTTTACCAATAGCACAAAAATATTGGCCCTATTTTGGAATATAGGATAGGAATAGTATTTTGAGAAAATGTAGGCCCTAGATGAAGGAATTGTGGAATAATTTTATGGTACATTTCATAATAGCTTGGAAATGGTAAAGGGGATGGAAATAAAGTTGACAGATTCAACCATTAGCAGAGTAACAAGAATACTAAGAACAAGGGAAGAATGGTAAGATAAATTTGTTGACATGTCTAAGAGATAAAATTCATCAGAGGAAATGAATGCTTATAAACATTAAATTAGGGCACTACAAGGTTATCTCTATTGGGAAGATGGGCTAAAGTTGCTAAATTTATCTCGAGATATTTCATTTGTGAAGAGAGGTATTCTATGTTACATGGCCTACACTTCAAGTTCATGAATCATTTGTGGCATGAAATATAGATAAAAATTTCCTATTTTTTACTCCACATGATCATAAAAATGTTAGAGGCATTTCAAAATGGTTATTCTAAAGCTCTTTCTTATCACTACTTAATCCAATTGATTGTTTAAGATTATTTGAAAAGAACTAAACCCAACATTAGTTGGGAAGAATTTCTCCAAGGACCAAGAAATGTAGAAAGTGATAGAGAATAAAATGAAATAGAAGAGGAATTAGAGGTTGAAGAACAAATATAAGAATAAGCCCTTCTTGCAAATCCACAAGAACCTATAGCAGAAAACCTTCTTACAACCACACAAGAACCTATAGAAGAAGGTCTTTCTACAACAACACAAGAACCTACAACAAGGACTAAATAAAGGACTTTCATAGGTAGGGAATATAGAAGGAAAAATATAAAAATCTCATTCTCCAACCTAATTCAAATGAGTCTAAAGAAGAACTTCCACCTTCTCCCAAAAAGGCCAAGGTAACCCCTACTCTTTATAGATCTCATAGATTGAGAATAAAAATGAGAACTAAACCTTCTTATATTATTAAAATAAATGAATAATCTAGAGATAAATAGACTTCTAGTAGTGATAAATCTCTAGAGACTAAAATAGATATGGAATAATGTTCTCCAATATTCAATCAACAAGAAGCAGAACAAGTTTAGCATAGTTTTGAAGAATTACATGAGGAACCCATGCAAGAAGAAGTAGAATAAATTGAGCATAGCTTTGAAGAGTTTCATGATGAAATCATGTAGGAAGAACATAAAAATTTGGATAAACCTATTATAAAAATAGAATTTTCCACTCTTGATCAAGCCTTGTAAGAAATTGAGAAATTAAGGAAGCAGCTACAAGATCAATCTAGTGGAGGACTGAATGCACTTGCTAAAATAGCTTGTCAATTATAGCCCTATATATAATATCATCTGAAAATCAACATTTAAAAACCTCTTGTAGACATAAATCAATAATAAGAACCTAAAGCTACCCAAGAATTCATGTATCACTCCTCATTTGCAATATCTTCTAAATTGATGAATTGGATGGATAGTCAGTATAAAATTTTGAAGGAATTAAGAAAAGAAATTAAGAAATTGAAAGAAGAGAATAAGTTGAAAGAAAAAAAGCATCACCAAAATGAAACAAAAAATTAAATATATGGTTGTTCTTACCCAACAGCTCCTAGACTATAGAGCTCTTTCCAAAATATTCTAGTGTACATTGAAGATCAATGACAAAAGTATATATTTATGAGAATTTATTATGATATGCCCCATGAAGTTGTTGATCCCATATATTTTTCTATATATAAAGTAAGTTTATAGGAAGAATAAGCATAATTGTTCAAGTTCTACCTTCAAAATTATGTTGTTCCATATGATAGAGAGTGGAACCCTAATCTATATGTTGGAGATGTCCAACTACAAATGTTTCATCATATTTGTTGAATGAGAAAAGAAGAGGAGGAGAAGTAACTAAATATAGGAAAAAGGAGAATGAAATTTAGTTGCTTATCAGGAGTGAATCAATGGCACCTAATGTTATATTAGCTAAATGGGATTATATCATGTTGAATCAAGAAGTTAGATCTTGGTTTGCTAATAAATGTGATAAATTCCAATATTTTTACGTAGGATTAAGAAAATTTGTTGGTCCATCAACCAAAGAGTCCTAAATATAATGATGGAATGAGATCACTCCTACACTAAATAAGAGGGAGCCATATTCCCATTTTAATTTAAACATAGTATTTAATAGGATCACAAAATATATTCTTCCTGTAGGTGGCATGGGATTGCAATTGTTGAACCTCAAATTCTTGCCACCTCTATTCTGGTATCCTATTCAAAATTGGTATGACAAAACCTTGATTGATAAAGTCATAGATTTCAAAATTTGGCAACTATTTGAATAGAGGTGGGGATTTTACACTCACCTTGCTAAGGGTGTTGTAGAGCCCATGGATTTTAGAGTATTTATGAATTGGGAATGAACAAGTATACTACTCAAGTTCAAGTAAGATCTTAAGTTGATGGGTGTGATGAGCCCCATAAATTTCTTATTCTTATGTCTATATATTTTACTCATCCTACTTGTTAACCATGATTTTTGACACTTTTACGTACAATTTCCTAATTTCATAAGCCATATAGCATTATGTTTCTAGACTCTTTGAAATAGTTAGAATTATGTATTAGAATAAAATATATAATAGTTATCTTTTTCTTTAGGAAATTTTTTCTGTAATGTGTTTTAAGGATGTTTTGGAGAGATAGGTATATAGCATGGGATTCCATATAGCAAAAGAATATCATTACATAGACCATCCTGCAACCACTATATGACTAAAGTTGTAGATGAATAGATTTTGATTCTCTTCCAATCAAATCATAGAAATGACTCTAAACTCCATGGAACTTAATAAGGAAGTGAATGAAAAATGAAATAGGATTATTTATACTACAACAATATTGCAATCTTCCCATAAATGATGACTATAGCGAAAGGAACCAATTTTGGTTATCCTAAATTGAATGTATCTTCGAATAGAATATGTATATTATTTTACATAAAACAATCTCCTCTAAAGTATATAAATATGTAGTAGTAGAGTGGAGATGTAGTATATGTTTATTAGAGATTATCATAAGTACATTTTGTCAAGCAAAAATTATTGTAAATTCCTATAATAATTCATTGCTACAATTTTGACTATTATAAACAAGCATTTTTTAGTTCAATTAAATGTTATGAGAGGAAGGATTGAAGCTAGAAGATAGAAGGAGGAAGGGCCCCCTTTAGAAACCTTAAAACAACAATACAACCCAATTTAATAGCTAATCATGTTATTTTATTTCTTTATGCATTATGTGATTTAATTCTAAATTGTGTAATTTACATTCTTGTTTAGATTTGTCTAAGAAACCTTCCAATGCATAAGCATTTATTTCAAAATAATTCTTTTATGTTTTATTTCAATCATTTCATTTACTACACTTTAACATCTTAAATACAATTAGAGAAATGTCAAATTAGAGATTGATTGTACACATACAGTGACATCATCCTATCAATTCTACATCCTTTGGTTAACATCTAAATGAGGTAGAAGGTATAGGTCCATGGTGACTCTCCTTGTCTATTTTTGTCAAGATAAGTACATCTAATTATGAATCATCTACTAGTCAAACCTTTCCTCCCTTCATTTCATTTTGATTTTCTAAGAACTGCAAATGTCCTCCTCACCTCAAAGGATCACCTACCATGAAATTGTGCTCCTATTATGCCACTCTAGATAACAAGGTCATTTGGAATTCAATATACCACAAAGAAAATTGAAAAAGTGAAGTGTAAGATGGTCTAGGATAGAGACCTTCCTTTCATTAGCTCTTGGGGTCAAACACCCACTCTCTTTTGCAAAATCTCACTTATATGCCTGTGTTACAAGATAAGGTCCTTAAAACCTATCTAGAATTTATGACATTCTATGAAATAATAGGACCAAAAGTGAATAAGGATATGTTTTGGAGATTTTAAGGTAACAAGTCGTTAAACTCCTCCATATATGAACAAGGTTCTTAAATATTTATTGCCATTCCATGGCTTGACCATTGATTTTTATGACCTCCTTAATGTTCTCAAACTCTTAAGGAGGGTCCCTAGTGTGCTCAAACTCTTCCATGATTATCTCTAGGTCTCTGTTAATCCACCTATATGTGCAATTTCAATACACAAGGCAATGAGGAGGAGATATAGATAATGTGCATGGAATATGGGCCTATAATCAGTTCTTAGACCTTATCACAGTCTACAAATGGATCTTCTCTACTATGAAGGATCTCAAAGAAGTTTCATCATCCTCATTATAATATGGGTAATCTCTTGTCGGGCACATGAAACCTTCATATGTGCTAATAAGGGACTTTACCAGTTGTTTCTTGATTAAAACAAGCCTTGTATGATTAGATTCCTTCATATTCAATTTAGATTTGAAAATAATTATTCCTTCATCACTTTGTGCTCATGAATTCCTCTCAAATGGACCTCCTATAACTACTCATTACCTCCATTAATCTAACACAATACAAAGACTATTATAAATAGTGTTTTGTCATGTAAGACTAGTCCTTATTTGATTGATCAAGTCACTAATGAACTATTAAGGATTGATTAGAAAATATCACTTGAGTAATTTAATGTGGCATAAGTATTAGGATGTCCATTATTCCTCTAACCTAGGTTTTTCTTTAAAACTGATCAAATGGACCTTTCACAAGGTTAATAAGGAAACTATTTTTTATTGACATAAGTACCTTCATGGGAGGAAATAAATACTTTAAAAAATTATAATAGTTCCTATTTTATCCTTAAATGGTATTCCTAATATCATTATTTATCATTAAAATCTGAAGTGAAATAATATGAGAAAACTTGGACCCTGTTTGGATGAGTAGGCCATCTAGACACCCCTAAATTATTAGTCATTGTTAATAAATATGGGGAGATGAAAAACACAAATAATGAAAAAAGTATAAGTATATTAGGGTCCCTATCATTGATCAAAATATTATATCCTAACTCCCTCTCTTATGACTATATCGAGTGAAAACCTGAGGTTCTCTTAGAGCTATCTAAGACTACCCAAAATGGTTTTTCCTTAGCATGAAGAACCAAAAGACTTCCTATGAAATATAACAATTGGGAAATATTTTTTATTCTATAAATTAACTTTCATTATTTTTTAAAACCCTCTAAAATTCTGAAACCTCCATTAGTGGAAGAAAACTTGTTTCATGCCTAGTTTGCAACTAATAAGCTTTTCTCACCCCTCCTATTTATTATGACTGATTATGATTTTATATACCTATGTTAGGATATCAATAATACCATGTATTATTTAATATCACAATTGATCCCCTGCATTAATCAAAATCTTCAAAAACCTTTTTATGCAAAGCTCTAAAAGGCTCTAAAATGCATCTTTTTACTCCCAAACTCCTCCCCTCCACTCCAAATGACTTAAAATGGACTTGAACATGTCTAAATAGGTATAAAAAAAAATCCACAAGTAGGTGGGAATAATTCAAAACCAATTTGAATTCTTTAAAAAGTTATTTTTTCACTTGAATTTTCTATTTTGAGGACCTTTAAGTCATCTAATGCAATTTAGGGGGGATTTTGGGCATAATAACTTATATAGACCTCATTTTTGAACCATTATAATATTTGATACCTTGTGAAAACATAATTAATTACCTTAAATGTTTTAATACCCTGTAAACCTACTGGATCCTTCACTTAAAGTTCTATGCCTATTTCTAGGCCTTTTCCTCAAAATCTTTGAATTTACCTTAAAGCTTGATTAAAATGTTTCAAAAGTTTAAAAATGAAATGTATTAAGGTCATGAGGTTTATATTATATTTACACCATTAGATTAATAACTTAATAAAAACTCTGATCAGCTTATCACACCACACAAGACCTCCCAGGATACAACACTGTATCATCAAGTCAGGACAAAAAAGGGACTAGTCATGGGGGTAGAAGGTTATTGAATGGTACAAGCGAGTCCCTAATCAATATAGGAAAAAAAATTATATGTAGAAAAAATGTAACCAATATTTTTGGTTATCTCTTGGTATTGCATGCCTACTATACAATAGATTAGTTCCCTTGTTTGATCCATTGGGCATACAGGGTTAGAAGACTTTCATCCCAACTGTTATGAAAATGATATAAGGTTTTCCATTTCTAAAAAATTTATCTTGAAGAAAAAATTACAATAAGAAACAAAACCAACACTATTCCCAATGTACTTAGGGAAATAAAACACACAACTAAAAAGGATGTGCATAAGTCACTTAGAGGAAAACATGAAAAACTATATAAAATGTACAATATATACAATGACTAAAAAATCTTCTAATAGTAAGGCTTTAAATGAATCCAATTATATGGGATGGGTAACACCTCTCCATCTATCTAGGTAAGCTAAAAATCATTATGTTATTTTCATCCATGTATCAAATAAGGGCCACTCCACAAGTTGTCAAAGTTAGTATGATTATCTAGCTTGGCCTTATTTTAATCCCACTTGAGGACTAGTTCCCCTATTTGAAGTCCCTTTTTATGGATCTCTTGTCAAAGTATTTATTTAATTAATCTTGATGTTACTCTAGTGTCTTCATTACAATGTCCCTTGTTTATTCAATCTCCATAAGATATACAATTCTCACACTCATAAGTTTACTCTTCATCAATTCAATTTGATGAGCTAGTCCCAAGACAGGTAACTCAATAGAGATGGACAACTTATATTCTCTCCCATATACAATGAAAAATGGTGATTTATCAATGGAAACCTTGGGAATCACTCTATCAGCCCATAAGGTTATCCTTAAATTCAAATTCCACACTCTTTGATTCTCTTCCATAGTATTTTTGATGATCCTTATCAAGTTTTTATTTGTTGACTCTACAAGTCCATTACCTTGGGGGTATTAATTGGTGGATGTAATAAGGTATATTACCAATAGAATTACCTAATCACTTATCTTCATACCACAAAATTCTAAGGCATTATCTAATATTATTTTTATTGGTACATAAAACCTTGTTACTATACTATCATAGAAGTCCAACACTATTGTTTCATTGGCTTCCTTTAGATAAATTTCTTCCACCCACCTAGTGAAGTAATTAGTAGTAGTGAGTACCCATTTGTATCTTCCACTAGAAGGTGAATTGATCATTATTATGAATTCCAAACCCCACTACATAAAGGGACGCTCTACTTAAATTGGGTTGAGAGGAAGGGCTACCAAATTCACTTACCTACAAAGAGAGCACACTTTTGGCACTTTCTCACCCATGCATATTCATCTTTGAAGAGGATAGGAAATTAATAACCATCCCTCATCACTTTTTTAATTATAGGGGGAAAATTTACCACCTATAAGCCCATCATGGATTTGTTGCAAGATCCTAGTCACTTGGTCATCATATATGCACCTTACAAGCACTCCATTGAGATATTTTATGAATATAAATCCATCAACCAATGTATAACATATGTACTAAAGTCTAAATTAATTTCTCTTTACCATATCCATACCTTTAGGGCACTCACCTATTATTATTAACTATGTCATATCTTAGAGATAGCTAGTGTGAAGTAGAGGTGCATCTATTTATGAGTTGTCTTGTGTCACCAAGACAACCTGTTTGTCTTCATTAAGTTCATCAACCATGTGTTTGAATAAGCCTTTGCCTCTCACTATCTTTGTCATCTTGACCTCTATGTCATACTCCATGACCCTTTTAATTCAACCAACCCTTTTTTCATTTAGGTCTTTGTTAATAAGGAAATCTCTCACTCTAAGATGAGATACCATAAGATAGATTTTTCTATTAGAGAGCATTGGTCTGAATTTTTAAAGGCTTTTTACCACTACAAGGACTTGATTCTCTACAAAATTATACCTTATTTCATACCCTTCAATCCCTTGATAAAAATTTTTAATTGGTTGCTTGAGTCCTTCATCATTAGTTTGCATCAACATAGATGATAAATTGTTAGTATTGGCAAAGGCATAAAATATGAAATCCTTCAAGAAATTAAGATTCATGAGTGTGGTGCTTAGGTAATGAATTTCTTGATAGCCTCAAATCCTGCTTAACCTTCTCCTGACCAAGTGAACACCTAATTCTTATTTAACATAGAATTAATGGGTTTGAGTAAGCTTATAAAGCCAAGTATAAACCTTCTTACAAATTTTATCTTCCCAAGGAAACTCTGAAGTCCCCTCTTATGCTTGGGTAAGAATAGTGATATGATGACATGTACTCTACCAAGACCAATAACTAGTCCCTATTTTGATATAATATGATCCAATATTTTGCCCTCATGGAAGGAAAATACACACTTCTTGGGATTCAATGAGATCCCACAATCTTTACATATTTTGAAGATCAACCGTAGGGGGTCCAAGTGTTCACTAGCCTTATTGGAGAAAACTATTATGTCGTCTAATTAGACAAGCACCATCTAACTTAGTAAACCTTGGAAATCCATGTCCATGTCTATTTGAAAAGTGGACCAAACATTGGATATGATAAAATACATATTTTGATAATCATATGTGCCCCACTTTTTAATGAAGGTAGTATTGCATTGGTCTTCCTCTCTTACTAGTACCTAGTTGTACACTGAGTACCAATCCAAAAGAGAGAAATGATCTAAACAATTGACCATTTGAAGAAGTTTCTCCATGGATGGTAAGGGGTAATGATCTTTTAAAGTGACCCTATTCAAGTCTATGAAGTTAGCACACAATTAGATCTCACCATTCTTCTTTCTCACATGCACCAGGTTAGGTACCCATGAGGAGTGCTTGATTGTAAAAATGATATTAGATTCAATCAAATTTATAAATTCCTTCCTAATTAGCTCTTGAATATTTGGGTTGATAGGCCTTTACCTTTTTTGCAAAGGATTGGCATTGGCCTCCAAATCTACTGTGTGTTGGGTTAGCTTAGGGTCAAAACCTCTTAGATCACTATACTCCCAAGAAAATATGTCTAAATATTCCTTAAAAAGGTCAATGAATGCATTATTCTCTACCTTATTACTCAACTTTACAAGCTTTAAAATATTTTACTTGAAGATAAGAAATCTTTCATAGTTTTATTCATCAGTAGACATCACTACCTTGTCTTTCCTCATGTGATCTCAGTTATGGAAAAGACCTTCAAGGGTGACCAAACCTTTAAGAAGTTTGTTAGACCTCAACTGAATAATTTGATCCTCATACTACTTTTGAGGTTTACCTTTGTTCATTAAATAAAATTCTACCTGTTGCTATAGGAAACAAGTAATTTATTTGTCACTATCAAAGACCTTCCAATGAGCCTCATTATCTAGAATTGTTGGTCTCACTACCACTTTATCATGTGGATGTAATTTGAAATTTTTAACTTGATTGGGATGTCAAATTGAGCCCTTATAATTACTAATCTATTAGAATGTTGATTTCACTCTCTTGGCATTGTTTGGATATTGAAGGATTTAAAGTCTTCAAGTATGTCCCATACTATGTTCTTTTAAGACTTTATTAAGGGGTTCTTTGTGGTGTTTTAACCTCTGACCTAATGTATTATCATCTTACTATCCCCATATACTTGTAATTGCTTAATTTACCTCTTAATATCCCATTAAAGATCATGGATAAGGCCCTCATACTTAGTTGTAATGTAACAACAACTAAAATATAACATATAAGATGAAAATTATCTATAATTAGATTGAGATATTATAATTACACCTTTACCTACTCCATGCTTGCTCCTTGAGCCATGAAAGAAAATTTTACATAATCCACTAGTAGCTTCTTATGGCCTAATGAGGGATGGCATGAATTCATTCTCTTCATACAGGTAATAGACTCCCATGTCTCTTTCTTTAACACCTCTAAAAGGTTCAAGTAGCTGACTTTCTCTCCATAACTCATCCAATAACATATCAGGTATTACCTCAAGATGAGTGTCTAGTTCTTGATCAACCCAGTGGTCAACTTCATCTAGAATGGTAAAATTAATGTTTGGGACACTTGGATCATAAGCCTCTGTTAGGTTGTGGAGTTAAAAGCTTCAGTGATGCAAATAGGGGAGGAGGTTGCTGAGTGTCACAGTCACTGGCTTCAGTCAGGCCAATCGATGTCGATCAGGGGTAGACAGGAAGGCAACTGACATCGGTAGTATTTGGCTGACATCAGTCATCTCTAGGTAGATAGGGACTGACGTCAGTCACCTGTGCGGTTCAGAACTATGAGTGTTACAGACAGTTTGTTAATGAACCAGTTGTTTGCATGTTAATGGCTAATTTTAGTCTTGGAGCTGCAGATCTAATTATTGTAATTAGATGTCTAATTATTTTTTGCATGAGATCTATATAATAGAGTCATGGGCTGTATTGTAATTTGTTCTAGTTTAGAGTTGAGCTTGGTTAGCTCCTTCTGAGAGTGAAGAGAGCAAGGGTAGCTCCTCCTAGTTCCACAAGGGAGCTAAGTGTGTATGATCAAGTTGGTCTGTAGGTGTGCAAGATTAGGGAGAAGATCCATCGGGGTACTAGTTTGGAGAATCATAAGGACTTGGTGAGGTAAGGACAAGGGTTGTTTAGGGTGTAGAGAGATCTACATGGGTAAGTAAGATCATTGATTTGCATGTGTGTGTGTGTGTGTGTGTGTGTGTGTGTGTGTGTGTGTGTGTGTGTGTGTGTGTGTGCGAGGGCAAAGGTGATATGTGGGGCATTAGGATCAAAGGTGATAGCAACACAATAGGTAGCAAGATCAGGGAGATCTACTTGGAGTACATTGTGTACTTGGAGTGCATGGAATAATCAAATTTAGAATGCATGGAGAACTTGTGTACTGGTAGTAGTGATACTGACTGGTGGTACTGGCAATAGTGATACTGACTAGTTGGAGGTAAACACCAACTCTGTGTTTGAGTTGTGTGTTGGGACTATAAGAGAGAGAGTGAGCTCTTGAAAGTGAATTACTGTACACTTGGTGTGGGAATCCTGTAAGGTGTGGAAGAGTGTGGCATCTCTTCATTGTAATTTCTTTCTGGAAGAGTATTAATACAATTGGGTATTGTCTCTCATATTTAGTGTTATTTCTGAATTCTAGTTACTTGTTACTTCTGGTTAAATTCTACATGTTAAGTTGCTTGTACATGGTAATTAATGGTGCTTCCTAGATCCTAACAGTGGAGTCAGAGCATGTTTGTTGTTCTAGATTCCTAACAAAGTGGTATCAGAGCTAAGGTTGTAGGGAGTAGGTTTGTGTTTGATTACAAGTCACTCTCAGGGGTTTCTGATTGAGTGGGAGTATATCAATGGTAGAAGAAAGTAAGCAAAGAATGGAGGAATTGAAAAACATGAATGGTCAATTATGGTGTTATGGAAAGAAAGAGTAGGAAAAGAAAAATTGTTGGTTGATAGTGGATCAGCATGAAGGAACTGAAGAAGTAGATGTTTTAGGGGTTATTGCATAGGATGCTCTAGGATGTTCCTTAGATAAAGTAGAATCTTGTTTTATAGATTATATTGCCTCTTTCCATGCAGCCCCATATAGAGGGGTTGGTGAGCCTTGTCAAAGTATTGGCAAAGGGGAAGTGCAGCTGAAATTGCAGGCGGACAACACATGGGTGTTGAAGAAGGTCATGCAGGTCCCAGTCTTGAAGATGTGGCTAATTGCTTCAGGAAAGTTGGGTGATGAGAGATGCACAAGAACTCTCATAATGGATGAACTTGAATTAGTAGGTGGTAAGAAAGTAGGTACTCTTTATCTACCTGCTTGTATTACTAATTCCACTTCTGTTGCATAGGTGATGCTTTGCAGGCTTGGTCACATAAGTGAGAAGGGAATGGATTTTCTTAAGTTAAATGGTAAGAGTTCAACTTCAGAGAGCATAGACTGAGATTTATGTAAGCAATGGGATGCTACAAGAAAGGATTGGATTTATTGCAGGAAAAGGAAGACTGATGTATTTAATAAACTTAAGAACTAGAAAGCCTTGGTGTTCTTGGAGGAGATGATAGATAGAGATCAGTGGATGGGTCTGGATACCTCTGAGCAAGGTAGTTTGGATAGGGTTTTGATCCAAAGAGAGCTCATAGGTAAAAAGTCATCACTCACAAGAGAACATAGGTACAGGCATTGGTCAGAGGTAATTGACATCGAATAGACAGGTACCAACATCGATCATGTGCAAACTAGAGGAGTTGGTGGTGTCGGGCAGGTGGAGACCGACATCGGTAGGATAACTGGCATTGGTGACTTAGACAGTCGCATGGAGCTGATGTCGGTTAGATGCAGACTATGTGGTGACTGAGGTCGGTCACTAGAATGGATTTTGGGTGGATAACAAGCTGTCAAGGAGTCTCAAATGCCCATGGGGAGGACTAAAAGGGTAAGTAAGCCTCAAATTCATTGTTTCTCTTCTTTATACTCATTGTTCACTACAGAGTAGGAAGGATCTAGGAAATAGTGGGAGCATGGCCAAATGAGAGATTTGGTAGGGTTGCCAACTAGTATGAAATCACTGAAAAATGAATGGATACCTTAGTTAAAGAATAGAGAGAATGGACACGTGAGACAGAAGGCAGGTCATATGGTCTTGAGGAAGCTCCAAGACAGTGGTACAGGTTTGATAGGTGGATGATAAATCATGGCTTTAGTTAATGTCATTGTAACTACTGTGGTTTCTTTACCAGGTGGGTGATGATTGCAACATCATCCTATTACTGTATGTTTGCTTGATGCAGGGTTACACATACAGGGTTTTTTTTCTAAGCTAAAGGTAAAGTTAGTTTAGAGGTGTGTCACGAAGAATTTGGAGGAGTGAAATTCTTTGGCATAAGTGTGTTCTAGAGACATGGAAGATCACAAGTTGATTTTGTCTCTAGATGATTGTGTGAAACTGGTTAGCATGCCGATGGGTTGGATAGTTCTATGAATAGTGTCCTGATTCACATGATGAGGTTGAGTACGTGTGTACTCCCTGAGTTTGTCCAAGTAGTGGGTGCTATCAGAAATTTTGTAGTCAATTCGGGAAGGAAGCACTGGAAAGTAGTTTAGTGGGTTCTCAAGTATCTGAGAGGGACCAACAATAGGGATGCATGCTATGTAGGGTCAAGTAATTTGAATTTGGTAGGTTACTTGAATGACAGGAGGTGCATCATAGGTTGTGTGGTGGTTGGTCTTCAAGATTGAGCTTGAAGAGGGATATAAGCCAGGAAATAGATTAGATGGTGTACAGGTATAGGTATAGTGCAGTTATTTATCTCCAAGTGGGAGATTGCTAGGTTGTGGAGCTAAAATCTTCACTAATGCAAATAGGGGAGGAGGTTGCTGATTATCACAGTCACCGGTGTCAGTCAAGCCAATCGACATTGGTCAGGGGTAGACAGGAAGGCAACTAACATCGACAATATTTAGCTGACGTCGATCATCTCCAAGCAGACAGGGACTAACGTCAGTCACCTATGTGGTTCATAACTGAGTGTTATGGATAGTTTGTTAACAAACTAGTTGTTTACATGTTAAAGGCTAATTTTAGTCTTGGAGTTGTGAATCTAATTATTGTAATTAGATGTCTAATTATTGTTTGCATGAGATCTATATAATAGACTCATGGGTTGTATTGTAATTTGTTCTAGTTTAGAGTTAAGCTTGGTTAGCTCCTTTTGAGAGTGAAGAGAGCAAGGGTAGTTCCTCCTAGTTCCATAGGGGTGTCGAGTGTGTATGATCAGGTTGGTCTGTAGGTGTCAAGATCAGGAAGAAGATCCACCAGGGTACTAGTTTGGATAATCATAAGGACTTGGTGAGGCAAGGACAAGGGTTTTTCAGGGTATAGAGATATCTACATGGGTAAGTAAGATCATTGATTTGCAGGTGTGTGTGTGTGTGTGCGAGGTCAAAGGTGATCTACGGGGTAGCAAGATCAAAGGTGACAACAACACAACAGGTAGTAAGATTAGGGAGATCTACTTGGAGTACATTGTGTACTTGGAGTGTGTGGAGTACTCAGATTTGGAGTGCATGGAGCACTTGTGTACTGGTAGTAGCAATACTGACTGGTGGTACTGGCAGTAGTGATACTGACTGGTTGGAGGTGAACACCAACTCTATGTTTGAGTTATGTGTTGGGACCGTAAGAGAGAGAGTGAGCTCTTGAAAGTGAATTATTGTACACTTGGTGTGGGAAGCCTGTAAGGTGTGGAAGAGTGTGGCATCTCTTCATTGTAATCTCTTTTTGGAAGAGTATTAATATAATTTGGTATTGTCTCTCATATTCTATGTTATTTCTAAATTCTAGTTACTTGTTACTTCTGGTTAAATTTCGCATGTTAAGTTGCTTGTACATGGTAATCAATGGTGCTTCTTAGATCCTAACAGTGGAGTTAGAGCATGTTTGTTGTTC
Organism: Torreya grandis; assembly: GCA_037957365.1. NCBI lineage: Eukaryota > Viridiplantae > Streptophyta > Pinopsida > Cupressales > Taxaceae > Torreya > Torreya grandis. The sequence continues at coordinate 16,737 of JARHVA010005357.1, read as the reverse complement.
TAGATTCCTGATAGTCTCAATGTGTAATTAGTCAATAGGCTCAAATTTTATAGATTCTTTGGTCCCATACCTTGTCTTAAAATCCATGTAGGAGTAATTTACTACTAGGTAACCCCCAATTTTTGTTGTGAACTCTCTAGATAAGTATATAGAAAATTGAGGAGGCACCTATAGAACCAGTACATATTAAGCCACTAAAACATTAGTAAAATCATGTAGGGTCAAGTTTAAACCTTTGAAAATACTATATGGTTTGGTATAAAATCCATCAAGCTACAAAATTACTTTAGATTTAGGCTCATACTTTAAACCAAGTTGATGTAGTATTAACTTTAGCATCATTGAAGTACTTGCTCCAATATCTACCATGCAATTATTTACCAAATAATTTCCAATGATTAAAAGAAGGTATAATGTAGGAGGTTGTAACACCTTGTTTGATTTTCCTTCATTATGATCTTTAGTTTCATTAGTGAGAACTACATTTTCCTTGCTTATTGGTTTCTCAAAAACATTAATATTTGATCAACCCTCTTGAATGATATCCACTTGACTAGGCATAGAAAGAATGTCCCAAATTATAACACTCATACTTTACTTTTGCATTTTCTCAAAAATATTTATGGGCAAACCACCAACCTTTTCTTGTGCTTTGAAAGCCACAACCATGCTTTAAACTTGTGAGTTTTGAGGTAAAAAGGTATTTCCTTGGTTCTAATTTTTTTGAGTTATTAAAACTTTTGGGGTAGCAGTAGGCTCATTTTTATTTGATAGTAATAGAGAAAGAGTAGGATACTCTTTGATTTATTATGGTTTTCCTCTATGTTCCTTCTCTTGAGCCTTGTATTTCCTACCACTAGAATGTTTTCTTGGATAGAACTAGCCTATTGATTGAAAGTATAACATGCTTTTTATTTATAGTTAACCATTTTAGCTCCCAAATGGTTTGGTCCTTCATTAATCCCTTGGACTTGTTGAGGCTCTTATAGTTTTTTCATCATAAGCACTTCTCTATTCTGAGGCACTTAGTTATTATTATAATCAAGATGCTCAGAAAAAAAAACTATTTATAGAAACACTCAAAGATGTATCACTTAGATGGTCCATGGGACTTAGAAAGGATGTCATTTCTACTTGGGAAGAAATCAAGGAGAATTTTATGATGAAATACCAAGACTATTGTAGGGGTAGATACTACAAAAGAGATGACATTTTTATAATGACATAAGCTAAGGATGAGTCATTGGAGGAATATATGGAAAGACTTTTGTTTAAATTGTAAAAATCCAAGAAAACTATAATGGATAAGTAATTGATCAAGCTGATATTCCTAAAAATAATTAGAGATGATTATCTGGAGGCACTAGATCTAATGTTTGGTGGTGATGTTTCTACACTACCATTTGATGAACTAATAGTTCTATGTATGAACTAATCCAGATTAACCATGAACAAAAGTAAAGGTAAAACCCTTCCTACAACATCCATTGTAGGACTATGTAAAGGTGAAGTTAACAACCTACTCTAGGACATGAAGCATGTTATCATCAATCACCTAGCTACTCAGCTTGATACATTACAAACATGGAAGAAGAAATAAGAAATCGGAAAAGTCTTAGCCACCTATTGACTTGAATATATAATTAAGGTGGATTGCACATGCCATTCCATGAAAGCTTAGGTATCCATCATAATTGAGGAGAATCCTAACATAGTGAAGTTGTATACCATAGGAGAAGATGAGAATTAGGTGTTTTTTATGGCTCAATAGAAACTATGGGTATAAAGATCAGGTATGTCATCAAACTCTATGTTTGCAAATTCTCAAATAATCCTCAATATGGTTATTGGATGAATGTACCTAATAAAAATTGGTCTTAAACATGTTGGAAGCTACCCAAGAATTATTTATAGATGCAACAATATAGACAACAACCTCAACTGAGGAAATTCCAAAACCAACAATGGTTCTATCCCTCTAATCCATGGAAATAACAATGGAGAGGTAATCAAGGATTTCCTTAGCAAATGAAAAAACAACAAAAACAATAGACCATAATTCTAAACACTTAGTAGCCTATTCAAAAAACTCAATTACATACCTAGCCCATCCCCAATCCTACCAATAAGTTAGTTCAACTGAGACAATCCATTGAAATAATGCAATATCCAACATACACCTTAGATATTAATCAAGTTCAACTTTACTCAGATATTGTTCTTCCACAACCCACCTCACCCATAACCATAGAAAACTTTGAACTAGATCTATTCCATACTAATCCATATCCACCCAAGGATAATCCTGAGCCAAGTCCATTCAATTTTTAAAAAAAATAGACAATCCTCTTTTTTTGGAGAGATTGAACATATCACATCATAAACTAGAACTCAAATTTGATATTTTAGGACAAATCAAGAATGTGTGCATAAAAATCCCACTCTTTCAAGCAATGAAGTATTTTATTATCTATAATAAATCCATTTTAGAGATATGTTTGAAAAAATTGGGAAGAAAGAAAAAAGATCCTAAAACAGTCTAGGTCATTGGCCAACTAGCAAATATTATGTTGGGAAATATAGTTCTCCCAAAATATTTTGATTCAAGAAGTCTTGTAATTAATGTTAGCATCCATGGACAATCCATATCCAATACTTTAATTTACTTGGGGGAAGCCATCAATGTGATGACCATGGAGACCATAAAATAACTGAAACTCACCTCTCTATCTAACACCCACCATCCTCCAAATGGCTAACAGATCAACTATTGAGCCTAAAGGGATTGGTGGGGACCTTATTATCACTATGGATTATTGGTAATATGTAATCAATTTTATTGTCTTGTATCCAAAGAAAAAATTGGGGGGTTATCCTTTCATCCTTGGTTGCCCATGGTTGGCCACTGCTGATTCTTTTATTGGCTACAAGTCAAGAAAAATGCTAATTTCCAACTAAATGACACTAATAAATTATTTTTGTATCCACCAGCTAAGCCTTCCCAAAATGATGCACCAACCCCTTGGATTGATGAATTTGAATAAACTATCTCTTTATATACTCTTTGCACAATTAACTAGAGTCCAACTCTGTAAGCCTAAGAAGAAGACATTATCCTTACTGGTATCCTGAAAAACACCTATCGACAAGATCTTGTAACCACCAACCTATTGGAATGTACACCATGCCCTCTTTAGAATAGATTTCTTGAGAATTATTCTGATAAAACCACAAGAGACATTTGGAAATTCCATCAATTACTTCACCATCAATGCAATTATGCTCCTTCAATTGCCAATATAGAGATCATGCTTTCTTTAACAAAGCAAGTATACATCCTACCAAACAAACCTTTCAACATCAACACTTCCTTAACACCCTGACAAGAAAGTTAGTTACTTACAATGATGAGAAGGCACATAATATCATTTTCCTAGGATTACCATGACATGAGAGGAATACCCCAAGATTTATGCACACATCACATTTACATTAAAGAAGAATGCAAACCTATTCACCAACCCTAATGACAACTGAATCTTGAAGTCAAAGACATTGTCAAAACCAAGTTTTAAAATCTCTTATATGCAGGATTTGTTTATCTTATTTCAAACAACTAGCGGGTCTCTCTCTTGCTCATTATTCCTAAGAAAGGGGGCAAATGGAATATTTACAAAGACTACTAAGAATTAAATGTTTCTACTAGGAAGGATCACTTTGCCCTTCCATTTATTGATCAAGTATTGGATACTTAAGTAGGGAAGAAGTAATTTTCCTTCTTAGATGGCTATAATGGTTATAATAAAATATGAATTGCTCCACAAGATCAAGACAAAACCACTTTTAATTGCCCTTGGAGAACCTATGCTTATTGCCTTAAAATTTGGTCTTTGAAATTCCCTATCCATTTGGTCTTTGTAATTCCCTATCCACCTTTCAAAGGTTTATTTTGACCATATTTTTTGATCTCTCCCATGACTATGTTGAAATCTACATGGATGATTTCACTATCTATGGGTGGACATTCGAAGAAACATTGACCAATCTAGATAAAGTTATTCAATGTTACCATGACCACCAATTATCTTTAAGCAATGAAAAATGTTACATGCTTATGACTAAAGGGATTGTGTTGGGAAATCACATATCCTCTACTAAAATTCAAGTTGACCCGAGAAAGATAAGTATTATTAAGGATCTACCCACACCAAAAAATTAGAAAGATGTTAGAATTTTTTTAGGACATGATGGCTATTATAGATGATTCATCAAATATTTTAGTAAAATTTCCACCCCATTATTTGGCTTGCTTACTAACGATGTTGAATTCACATGGACTAATGATTGTCAAACTAACTTTTACCAACTCAAAGACCTCATAAAAAATCTTGTTCTAATAGGAATTGACTAGATTAAGCCTTTTCACATCCATATAGATGCATCTGACACCACTTTAGAAGTTGTACTTGGTCAAAATGATGAATCTCTAAGTTATGCAATCTATTCTATCAATAAGAATCTTCAAGGGGATGAAATTAACTACACTATAATAGAGATGGAATTTCTTGATGTCACCTATTCCATAAATAAATTTTGACACTACATTATAGGTTACCAAGTATTCATCTACACCAATAAGGTATTTAGTGAACAAACCTACTGTAATAGGTAGGATAATTTGTTGGTTACTTTTGTTATAGGAGTTTGATTACCATTGTGGATAGACTAGGAAAGGATAATATAGTAAAATATTTTATATCTTTATTGATTAATGATGAACTCAATCCTATTATTGATTTTTTTTCTTGATGAACATTTATTTTGTTAAAATAATTCAATCTCCTTGGTTTATAGATATTGCTAACTATCTTATTGCAAGATCACTACCACAACATTTCTCACTTAAGGACAAGTAACACCTGATCCAAAAGAGCAAACATTATGAATGGATTGTAGGATATCTCTTTATCATGGGACCAGATTTAGTTATGAGAAGATGTATGTAAGAAGATGAAGCTTATGACATTTTTAGATCTTGCCATGATGAACCCTATGGAGGTCATTTAACTGCCACATGGACTACTATGAAAGTACTTAATACTAGATATTATTGGCCTTCTTTATAAGGATGCCATGATGTACACCTATAGATGTGATCAATACCAATGTATAGGAAAGCCCACTTACTATGATGAAATGCTATTATAGCCATAACTACTTTTATAACCCTTTAACAAATGGGGACTAGATTTTGTATGTCCCATTGATCATAAATCCAACAATAAGGAATACATACTAGTGTGCACTAATTGTGTCACCAAATGGGTAAATGTAAAATCCTTAACCTATGCCCAAAATGATATGGTAGTTGATTTTGTCTATGAATAAATCTTTACCCACTATGGAGTACTAAGAGAAATAATCATAAACCAAGGCCCATAGTTCATATTAGACCTCACAATTGCTTTGATAAAAGAATATGAAATCAAACACAAGAAGTCTACCCCTTACCATCCTCAGTCAAATGGTTAGGTAGAAGTGATAAATAGAGAATTAGAAAATATCCTCATCAAGACTTTCAGCCTACATAGAAAATATTGGTCAAATCATCTTCTAAAAGCAATCTGGGCTTACAAAATCACCTAAAAAACCACAACTAGTCTCACCCCATATGAGCTAACTTATGGTAAGAAGATTATTTTGCTCATTGAGTTTGAACATAAGAAATTAATGAAAACACTTTATTTGGGCTTGGATATTTCCCAAGCTCAACAAGATAGGATCACACAACTAAATACACTTGATGAACTAAGAAAGGAAGCAATTTATCATACTAAAATAATGCAAAGACAATGTGTGGGATGGCATGATAGGAACATCAAGATTAAGAATTTATAAGTAGGAGATTAGGAACTCTTTTTGACTTTAAATATAAGGATCATGAAGGAAATTTGTATTCTAGATGGCTTGGGTCTTATGAGATCAGAATTTTTTTTGACAATGGCACTATAAAGCTCATGATCATTGATTTTGTTTGGTTCTAACTGCTTGTTAATGGCCATAGGCTCAAGCTATATAATAAACCATTTTCCAAAGAAATTCTCACACACCAAATTATTGAAGAATAACATCCATATATTTTTTATAAATCAAATAAACATATTCTTATAGTCAAAGGGTATTTCTATCAACCCTTCCCTAATATTTTCTAAGAGTAATAAAGCTTCCTATAGCCAATAATAAGTTATTCAAAATGGCTTGGTTCAAGTTGAATAAAATCCTACCCTCTATAATATTATATTTCTAATTGATTTTGGACCAAAAAATCAAAAAAATAAATAAAAAAATTATCAATGAAAACCTTCATGCATTGTTGATGGATATTGTCTCAAAAAACTAGGTCACTAGCTGATCAACATTCATTAAAAAAAAGAAGTGAAAAAGAGAAAAGGTACTAAAATAATTAAAAAATTATTTTCATGTATTTTTTATTGAAAATTCATTCCCTTAGAGTAGAAACACATTTTCATTCTTGATACAAATGAAAAACTTGTTGCTACAAGATAAAACTTATAGTTACAAGATAAAACTTGCTATTATAGGATAAAACCTACTGCTATAGCGAATATATCTTTCTACAAGATGTATTCATACATTACATCCTACATAAATCATTTTATCCCACTCAAATGATGGCATACACCATGACCACCACTTTGAATCATCATTTACACATTTATAAAAGGTATTTCTATAAGTAACATAGTAATTATTCCATATCTATTTCCTATCATACATTTTAATTATTTATAAACATAATGGGACTTAATGCTCTTAATGGACTACCATATCCTCCATTATCATGCCTACTTACCATCTCCTTCACTGATTGATGTGACCATTGACACTACTACTGTTACCACCCCTTACTCTTACCACAAGTGTTTTATCTATGTCAGCTTCGTCCCTCAAGGACAAGCGATAGTTTAACCTAGGAGGAGATTTTACATTAATTAAAATGGTTTATTTCTCTCCCAAATCAAAAGTCACAAATTAATTTTCCATAGTTCAAAACCCTTGCTACAAGAACCTATACCTATAACTCACATTTCATCTCACAATATGGGAGGAGATTTGTTCAAATATGAACTGCTTCATATCACCACTTTGATCAATAGCCCAAAAATATTGGCCCTATTTTGGCATATAGGATAGGAATAGTATTTTGAGAAAATTTAGGCCCAAAATGAATGAATTTTGGAATAATTTTTTGGTACATTTCATAATAGCTTGGAAATGGTAAATGGGATGGAAATAAAGTTGACAGATTCAACCATTAGCAGAGTAACAAGACTACCAAGAACAGGGGAAGAATGGTAAGATAAATTTGTTGACATGTATAAGAGATAAAATTAATTAGAGGAAATGAATGCTTATAAACTTTAAATTAGGGCACTACAAGGTTATCTCTATTAAGAAGATGGGCTAAATTTGCTAAATTTACCTCCAGATATTTCATTTGTGAAGGGAGGTATTCTATGTTACATGGCCTACACTTCAAGTTCATGAATCATTTGTGGCATGAAATATAGATAAAAATTTCCTATTTTTTACTCCACATGATCATAAAAATGTTAGAGGCATTTCATAAAGGTAATTCTAAAGCTCTTTCTTATCACTACTTAATCCAATTGATTGTTTAAGATTATTTGAAAAGAACTAAACCCATCATTAGTTGGGAAGAATTTCTCAAAGAACCAAGAAATGTAGAAATTTATAGAGAATAAAATGAAATATAAGAGGAATTGGAGGTTGAATAACAAATATCAAAATAAGCCCTTCTTGCAAATCCACAAGAACCTATAGCAGAAAACCTTCTTACAACCACACAAGAACCTACTGAAGAAGGTCTTTCTACAACAACACAAGAACCTACAATGAGGACTAAATAAAGGACTTCCATAGGTAGGTAATATAGAAGGAAAAATAAAAAATCTCATTCTCCAACCTAATTCAAATTAGTCTAAGGAATAACTTCCACCTTCTCCCAAAAAGGCCAAGGTAACCCCTACTCCTTTAGATCTCATAGATTGAGAATAAAAATGAGAACTAAACCTTCTTATATTATTAAAATAAATGAAGAATATAGAGATAAATAGACTTATAGTAGTGATAAATCTCTAGAAACTGAAATAGATATGGAATAATGTTCTCCAATATTCAATTAGGAAGAAGCAGAATAAGTTTAGCATAGTTTTGAAGAATTACATGAGGAACCCATGCAAGAAGAAGTAGATTAAATTAAGCATAGTTTTGAAGAGTTTCATGATGAAATCATGTAGGAATAACATAAAAATTTGGATAAACCTATTATAAAAATAGAATTTTCCACTCTTGATCAAGCCTTGTAAGAAATTGAGAAATTAAGGAAGCAGCTACAAGATCAATTTGGTGGAGGACTGAATGCACTTGCTACAATATCTTGTCAATTGTAGCCCTCTTTATAATATCATCTTAAAATAAACTTTTTGAAACCTTTTGTAGATATAAATCAATAAGAAGAACCTAAAGCTACCCAAGAATTCATGTATCACTCCTCATTTGCAATATCTTCTAAATTGATGAATTGGATGGATAGTCAGTCTAAAATTTTGAAGGAATTAAGAAAAGAAATTAATAAATTGAAAGAAGAGAATAAGTTACAAGAATAAAGCATCACCAAAATGAAACAAAAAATTAAAGATATGGTTAGTCTTACCCAAGAGCTCTTAGACTATAGAGCTCTTTCCAAAGTATTCCAGTGTACATTGAAGAGTAATGACAAAAGTATATATTAATGAGAATTTATTATGATATGCCCCATGAATTTGTTGATCCCATCTATTTTTATATATATAAAGTAAGTTTATAGGAAGAATAAGCATAATTGTTCAAGTTCTACCTTCAAAATTATGTTGTTCCATATGATAGAGAGTGGAACCCTAATCTATATGTTGGAGATGTCCAACTACAAATGTTTTCATCATATTTGTTGAATGACAAAAGAAGAGGAAGAGAAGTAGATAAATATAGGAAAAAGGAGAATGAAATTTAGTTGCTTATCAAGAGTGAATCAATGGCACCTAATGTTATATTAGCTAAATGGGATGATATCATGTTGAATCAAGAAGTTAGATCTTGGTTTGCTAATAAATGTGATAAATCCAAATATTTTTATTTAGGATTAAGAACTTTTGTTGGTCCATTAGCCAAAGAGTCCTAAATATAATGATGTAATGAGATCACTCCTACACTAAATAAGAGGGATCCACATTCCCATTTTAATTTAAACATAGTATTTAATAGGATCACAAAATATATTATTCATGTAGGTGGCATGGGATTGCAATTGATGAACCTCAAATTCTTGCCACCTCTATTTTGGTATCCTATTCCAAATTGGTAGGATAAAACCCTGATTGATAAAGTCTTAGATTTCAAAATTTGGCAACTATTTGAATAAAGGTGGGGATTTTACACTCACCTTTCTAAGGGTGTTGTACAGCCCATGGATATTAGAGTTATTTGTGAATTGGGAATGAACAAGTTTACTACTCGAGTTCAAGTAATATCTTAAGTTGATGGGTGTGATGAGCCCCATAAATGTATTATTCTTATGTCTATATATTTTACTCATCCTACTTGTTAACCATGATTTTCAACACTTTTACATACAATTTCCTACTTTCATAAGCCATATAGCATTATGTTTCTATACTCTTTGAAATAGTTACAATTATTTATTAGAATAAAATATATAATATTTATCTTTTTCTTTAGGAAATTTTTTTTATAATGTGTTTTAAGGATGTTTTTGAGAGATAGGTATATAGCATGGGATTCCCCTTAGAAAAAGAATATCATTACATAGACCATCCTGCAACCACTGTATGACTAAAGTTTTAGATGAATAGATTTTGATTCTCTTCCAATCGAATCATAGAAATGACTCTAAACTCCATGGAGTTCAATAAGGAAGTGAATGAAGAATTAAATAGGATTATTTGTCCTACAACAATATTGTAAAATTCCCATAAATGATGACTATAGCGAAAGGAACCAATTTTGGTTATCCTAAATTGAATGTATCTTAGAATAAAATATGTATATTATTTTACATAAAACAATCTCCTCTAAAGTATATAAATATGTAGCAGTAGAGTGGAGATGTAGTATATGTTGATTAGAGATTATCATAAGTACATTTTGTCAAGAAAAAATTATTGTAAATTCCTATAATAATTCATTGCTACAATTTTGACTATTATAAACAAGCATTTTTTAGTTCAATTAAGTGTTATGAGAGGAAGGATTAAAGCTAGAAGATAGGAGGAAGGGCCCCCTTTGGAAACCTTACAACAACAATACAACCCAATTTAATAGCTAGTCATTTTATTTTATTTATTTATGCATTATGTGATTTATTTCTAAATTGTGTGATTTACATTCTTGTTTAGATTTGTCTAAGAAAGCTTCCAATGCATAATCATTTATTTCAATTTTTTTTTTAATGTTTTATTTCAATCATTTCATTTACTACACTTTAACATCTTAAATACAATTAGCGAAATGTCAAATTAGAGATTGAGTGTGCACATACAGTGACATCATCCTATCAATTCTACATCATTTGGTTAACATCTAAATGAGGTAGAAGGTATAGGTCCATGGTGACTCTCCTTGTATATTTTTGTCAAGATAAGTACATCTAATTGTGAATCATCTACTAGTCAAACCTTTCCTGCCTTCATCACTTTATGATTTTCTAAGATCCACAAATGTCCTCCTCACCTCAAAGGATCACCTACCATGAAATTGTGCTCCTATTATGCCACCCTAGATAATAATGTCATTTGGAATTCAATATACCACAAAGAAAATTTAAAAGTGAAGTGTAAGATGGTCTAGGATAGAGACCTTCCTTTCATTAGCTCTTGGGGTCAAACACCCACTCTCTTTTGCAAAGTCTCACTTATATGCCTGTGTTACAAGATAAGGTCCTTAAAACCTATCTAGAATTTATGAAATTCTATGAAATAATAGGACCAAAAGTGAATAAGGATATGTTTTGGAGATTTTAAGGTAACAAGTCCTTAAACTCCTCCATATATGAACAAGGTTCTTAAATATTTATTGCCATTCCATGGCTTGACCATTGATTTTTATGACCTCCTAAATGTTATCAAACTCTTAAGGAGGGTCCCTAGTGTTCTCAAACACTTCCATGATTATCTCTAGGTCTCTGTTAATCCACCTATATGTGCAATTTCAATACACAAGGCAATGAGGAGGAGATATAGATAATGTGCATGGAATATGGGCCTATAATCAGTTCTTAGACCTTATCACAGTCTACAAATGGATCTTCTCTACTATGAAAGATCTCAAAGAAGTTTCATCATCCTCATTATAATATGGTTAATCTCTTATCGGGCACATGAAACCTTCATATGTGTTAATAAGGGACTTTACCAGTTGTTTCTTGATTAAAACAAGCCTTGTATGATTAGATTACTTCATATTCACTGGAGATTTGAAAATAATTATGCCTACATCACTTTGTGCTCACGAATTCCTCTCAAATGGACCTCTTATAACTACTCATTACCTTGATTAATCTAATACAATACAAAGACTATTATAAATAGTGTTTTGTCATGTTAGACTAGTCCTAATTTGATTGATCAAGTCACTAATGAACTATGAAGGATTGATTAGAAAATATCACTTGAGTAATTTGATGTGGCATAAGTATTAGGAAGTCCATTATCCCTCTAACCTAGGTTTTTCTTTAAAATTGATCAAATGGACCTTTCACAAGGTTAATAAGGAAACTATTTTTTATTGACATAAGTACCTTCATGGGAGGAAATAAATATTTAAAAAAATTATAATATGTCCTATTTTATCCTTAAATGGTTTTCCTAATATCATTATTTATCATTAAAATCTGAAGTGAAATAATATAAGAAAACTTGGACCCTGTTTGGATGAGTAGGCCATCTAGACACCCCTAAATTATTAGTGATTATTAATAAATATGGGGAGATGAACAAAACCAATAATGAAAAAAGGTATAATTATATTAGGGTCCCTATCATTTATCAAAATATTCTATCCCAACTCCCTCTCTTATGACTATATCGAGTGAAAACCTGAGGTTCTCTTAGAGCTATCTAAGACTACACAAAATGGTTTCTCCTTAGCATGAAGAACCAAAAGACTTCCTATGAAATATAACATTTGGGAAATATTTTTTATTATATGAATTACCTTTCATTATTTTTTAAAACCCTCTAAAATTCCTAAACCTCCATTAGTGGTAGAAAACTTGTTTCATGCCTAGTTTGCAACTAATAAGCTTTTCTCACCCCTCCTATTTATTATGATTGATTATGATTTTATATACCTATTTTAGGATATCAGGAACACCATTTATTATTTAATATCATAATTTATCCCCTTAATTAATCAAAATCTTCAAAAACCCATTTATCCAAAGCTCCAGAAGGCTCTAAAATGCATCCTTTTACTCTGAAACTCCTCCCCTCCACTCCAAATGACTTAAAATGGACTTTAACATGTCTAAATAGGTAATAAAAATGCCATAAGGGGGTGGGAATAATTCAAAACCAATTTGAATTCTTTAACAAGTTATTTTTTCACTTGAATTATTTTGAGGACCTTTAAGTCATCTAATGCAATTTTGGGGGTCTTTTGGGCATAATAGCTTATATAGACCTCATTTTTGAACCATTATAATATTTTATACCTTGTTAAAACATCACTAATTCCCTTAAATGTATTAATACCCTGTAAACCTACTGGATCCTTCACTTAAAGTTCTATACCTATTTCTAGGCCTTTTCCTCAAAATCTTTGAATTTACCTTAAAGCTTGATTAAAATGTTTCAAAAGTTTAAAAATGAAATGTATTAAGGTCATGAGGTTTATATTATATTTACACCATTAGATTAATAACTTAATAAAAACTTTGATCAACTTATCACACCACACAATACCTCCCAGGATACAACACTGTATCATCAAGTCAGAACAAAAAAGGGACTAGTCATGGGGATACAAGGTTATTGAATGGTACAAGAGAGTCCCTAATCAATATAGGAAAAAATTTTATATGTAGAAAATTTTTAACCAATATTTGTGGTGATCTCTTGGTATTGCATGCTTACTATACAAAAGATTAGTTCCCTTATTTGATTCATTGGGCATACAGGGTTGAAAGACTTTCTTCCCAACTAATATGAAAATGATATAAGGTTTTCAATTTATAAAAAATTTATCTTGAAGAAAAAATTACAATAAGAAACAAAACCAACACTATTCCTAAGGTACTTAGGGAAATAAAACACACAACTAAAAGGGATGTGCATAAGGCACTTAGAGGAAAACATGAAAAACTATATAAAATGTACAATATATACAATGACTGAAAAATCTTCTAATAGTAAGGCTTTAGATGAATCCAATTATATGGGATGGGTAACACCTCTCCATCTAGCTAGGTAAGATAAAAATCATTATGTTATTTTCATCCATGTATCAAATAAGGGCCACTCCACAAGTTGTCAAAGTTAGTATGATTATCTAGCTTGGCCTTATTTTAATCCCACTTGAGGACTAGTTCCCCTGTTTGAAGTCCCTTTTTATGGATCTCTTGTCAAAGTATTTATTTAATTAATATTTATGTTACTCTAGTGTCTTCATTACAATGTCCCTTGTTTATTCAATCTCCATAAGATATACAATTCTCACACTCATAGGTTTACTCTTCATCAATTCAAGTTAATGAGCTAGTCCCAAGGCAGGTAACTCAATAGAGATGGACAACTTATATTCTCTCCCATATACAATGAAAAATAGTGAGTTATCAATGGAAACCTTTGGAGTCACTCTATCAGCCCATAAGGTTATCCTTAAATACAAATTCCACACTCTTTGATTCTCTTCCATAGTATTTTTGATGATCCTTATCAAGTTTTTATTTGTTGACTCTACAAGTCCATTTCCTTGGGGGTATTAATTGGTGGATGTAATAAGGTATATTCCCAATAGAAGTACCTAATCACTTATCTTCATACCACAAAATTCTTAGGCATTATCTAATATTATTTTTATTGGTACATAAAACCTTGTTACTATACAATCATAGAAGTCCAACACTATTGTTTCATTGGCTTCCTTTAGAAAAATTGCTTCCACCCACATGGTGAAGTAATTAGTAGCAGTGAGTACCCATTTGTGTCCTCCACTATAAGGTGAATTGATCATTATTATGAATTCTAAACCCCACTACATTAAGGGATGCTCTACTTAAATTGGGTTGAGAGGAAGGGCTACCAAATTCACTTACCTACAAAGAGAGCACACTTTTGGCACTTTCTCACCCATGCATATTCATCTTTGAAGAGGATAGGCCAATAATAACCATCCCACATCACTTTTTAAATTGTAGGGGGAAAATTGACCACCTATAAGCCCATCATGAATTTTTTCCAAGATCCTAATCACTTGGTCATCATATATGCACCTTACAAGCACTCCATTGAGATATTTTATGAATAGAAATCCATCAACCAATTCATAACATATGTAATAAAGTCTAAATTAATTTCTCTTTACCATATCCATACCTTTAGGGAACTCACCTATTATTAGTAAATATGTCATATCTTTGAGATAGCTAGTGTTAAGTAGAGGTGCATCTATTTATGAGTTGTTTTGTGTCACCAAGACAACCTATTTATCTTCATTAAGTTCATTAATCATGTGTTTGAATAAGCCTTTGCCTCTCACTATCTTTGTCATCTTGAACTCTATGTCATACTCCATGACCCTTTTAAATCAACCAACCCTTTTTTCATTTAGGTCTTTGTTAATAAGGAAATCTCTCACTCTAAGATGAGATACCATAAGATAGATTTTTCTATTAGAGAGCATTGGTCTGAATTTTTAAAGGCTTTTTACCACTACAAGGACTTGATTCTCTACAAAATTATACCTTATTTCATACCCTTCAATCCCTTGATAAAAAAATTTAATTGGTTTCTTGAGTCCTTCATCATTAGTTTGCATCAACATAGTTGATAAATTGCTAGTATTGGCAAAGGAATACAATATAAAATCCTTCAAGAAATCAAGATTCATGACTGTGGTGCTTAGGTAATGACTTTCTTGATAGCCTCAAATCCTACTTGACCTTCTCCTAACCAAGTGAACACCTAATTCTTATTTAACATATAATTAATGGGTTTGAGTAATCTTGTAAAGCCAAGTACAAAAATTATTACAAATTTTATCTTCCCAAGGAAACTCTGAAGTCCCCTCTTATGCTTGGGTAAGAATAGTGACATGATGACACGTATTCTACCAAGATCAATAACTAGTCCCTATTTTGAGATAATATGATCCAATATTTTGCTCTCATGGATGGAAAATACACACTTCTTGGGATTCAATGAGATCCCACAATCTCTACATATTTTGATGATCAACCTTAGGGGGTCCAAGTGTTCACTAGCCTTATTGGAGAAAACTATTATGTCATCTAAGTAGACAAGCACCATCTGACTTAGTAAACCTTGGAAATCCATGTCCATGGCTATTTGAAAAGTGGACCAAACATTGGATATGATAAAATACATATTTTGATAATCATATGTGCCCCACTTTGTAATGAAGGTAGTACTGTATTGGTCTTCCTCTCTTACTAGTACCTAGTTGTACACTGAGTACCAATCCAAAAGAGAGAAATCATCTAAATAATTGACCATTTGAAGAAGTTTCTCCATGGATGGTAAGGGGTAATGATCTTTTAAAGTGACCCTATTCAAGTCTATGAAGTTAGCACACAATTAGATCTCACTGTTCTTCTTTCTGACATGCACCAGGTTAGGTACCCATGAGGAGTGCTTGATGGGAGAAATGATATTAGATTAAATCAAATTTGTAAATTCCTTCCTCATCAGATCTTGAATATTTGGGTTGATAGGCCTTTAATTTTTTCTAAAAGGATTGGTATCGGCCTCCAAATCTACTATGTGTTGGGTTAGCTTAGGGTCAAAACCTCTCAGATCACTATATTCCCAAGAAAAGATGTCTAAATATTCCTTAAAAATAATGAATGCATTCTTCTCTAGCTTATTACTCACCTTTCCATGATTTAAAATATTTTACTTGAAGATAAGGAATCTTTCATAGTTTTTTTCATCAGTAGACATCACTACCTTGTCTTTCCTCATGTGATCTCATTTATGGAAAAGACCTTCAAGGGTGACTGAACCTTTAGGAAGTTTGTTAGACCTCAACTGAATAATTTGATCCTCATACTACTTTTGAGGTTTACCTTTGTTCATTAAATAAAATTCTACCTCTTGCTATAGGAAATAAGTAATCTATTTGTCACTATCAAAGACCTTCCAATGAGCCTCATTATCTAGAATTGGTGGTCTCACTACCACTTTATCATGTGGATGTAATTTTAATTTTTTTAACTTGATTGGGATGTTAAATTGAGCCCTTATAACTACTAATCTATTAGAATTTTGATTTCACTCTCTTGGCATTGTTTGGATATTGAAGGATTTAAAGTCTTCAAGTATGTCCCACACTATGTTCTCTTAGGACTTCATTAAGGGGTTCTTTGTGGTGTTTTAACCTTTGACCTAATGTACTATC